>JAXGGS010112203.1:0-19716 GCA_035585475.1 Armandia brevis | reverse complement strand
CTAATGAGGTGAACAAACTAAAACACATGTTATTTTATAGATTGCCATAGTGTCTAAAATTTCTACCAAGGTTTATCAAGCCCATTTGGTTATTCAATGCCCAAGTTTAGGATGTGTTGTGTAATCAGTACCGCATAAAATGTAAAAGATTACAGTAATGTCTAAAATAATGGATACAAATTACCTTACACATCCTGATATATCTAAAGGGGTTAAATAATGGAGTGGGGGTTCTTTGTTGGGGGGGGGGGGGGGGTGCTTGGGGCCAACAATGTAGGAATGGGGAATCTCCTGAATCTCTTTATCAATAGCATTTCAGTAAAAAAAATCAGTGCGTTTAAATCCGAATTTGTATCAACTTGATCCATAAAACACTGCAAAAAGTGTGTAGACAGTGTCAAAAAGAGGAAGTGTTACTGTTGTGTCCGGCCTGAGTTGTCCAGGCAACCGTGGCACAACAACAATTATTGTTTAAGCCCCGCACATGGCTATATCACTCATAGGTGATGCTGGAGAATTGTTTCATGCTTGAGCGATTCTGACCGGCTTTATAGCCACTGTGTTGTTGTGGAGGGGAGGGGGGGGGGAGGGTAGCTCGCAGGGGATAGGCATGTCAGAGGATAATTTAGGACAGTTTTCCGGAAGGGGGGGGGTCTCACAGGGAATGGGTGTGTCAGAGGATAACTTGATGTGTGTTACAGAGGGGGGGGGGCTCTCAGGGAATGGGTGTGTCAGAGGATGACTTGGTGTGTCTTGCGGAGGGGGGGGGGGCTGACAGGGAATGGGTGTGTTAGCAGATAACTAGGTATGTTGTGAAGGAGGGGGGGGGGGCTCACAGGGAATGGGTCTGTCAGAGGATAACTTTGTGTGTAAAAATGATATTATGGGCTGACATAAAAGTGGTGGCATTAGACCCATGCAGACACGGCGCAAGGCCTCAGATACAATTTAATTTCTTTATTTTTAAACCTTAAACAATTATAAATGTGGATTCCCCTTCTAAAATTAAAGCAAACGACTATCTGAACAAACGTTTATCAGGTTTAGTAAGGTTGAGGATAAAAACATTATTTCTGTCAACATCAAAAGAAACCAATCAAACCTAACACTATTTTCAACAGTTACTAGCAATACCCGCAGAGGAGTGGTGGGTTCTTGGTTGTGGGGGGTGCTTGGGGCCAACAATGCTAGGATGAGGAATCTCCTGACTATCTTAATCAATAGCATTTGAGTTAAATTCAGGTTGCAATAACACCCCGCAGTGCGGGGGACAACAGCTAGTATTTATAATTTTTCTAAAATTTTGTCGTATATATTTCAAAATTTAAAGTACTAAGAATGACATTTTTTGGAGACCTAAATATAAATTTGGAAAAAGGGTTCAGCAATAATTAAAAATTCGTATATTTGTCATCATTGGGTAATTTTTGCCAATATCCTCATAATAATTTTTCATGTGAATTGTATATTTTTTTTGTAAACACTTATAACGAGGGGGGGGGGGGGGTGTACTGATGATCACAGCTTGGCAATACATTTTAGATGTCGCATCAACATAATTGATGTCACAATAACTTCCAGACAATAAATGATTTGACAATGTCATACTAACATTATGTGACAATGTCTGTTGTAGGATGCCCAGCACATAATCAGCACTAACAACACTTGGCAATATTTCAAGTTTTTTTTTTGTTAGTACATGATTGTTTTTCAAATATTAAGTAATTAAATAGAAACAATTCTAATACTTAATTGTATATAACTTTCAGCCACAAATTATTGTTAAAAAATAATGTTTTTAAGTGTTTTTAAAGTAGCAATTTTGTTGGCTGATGATAATTCCTGTTTACTTTTAAGTTTCAATTAGCTCTTTAATGACAAATTAAGGACCCCAAAAAGACACGTTTTACATAAATTGGAAGATTGTGCAGTATTATTTATATATTTGATGATTTAGACATACCAAACATGCTTTCAGTAAAACTATAGAATATTAGAAAATTGTTGCTATGAATGCCCTCCTAGCGTGTCTACTCTAGCTTAGATCCAAGCTGATTAACCACAATCCATCACCCTTGTTCCTGCTAGAGATATTTCATAAAGTAAGATTTGTATAATATTTCTATTTGTTTTAAATGCTTGAAATATAAATAATTTTTCACAAAGAAATACAAAAAACATTATCATGATATTAACAAGACATTTCCAAATAGGTTAAAAGAAATGGCAATCCATTTATAGTGATCTATTATAGGTGTACATGTAGAAGACTGAGGTGTCAAAACACCCCATGATCCAAAATTGGGGGTTAAATCACAACCCAGGATGAGTAGTTAAACAAATAACTGTATGATTATGTACTACTTTCGTTTAATGGGAAACCATTACCATAAATTACATTCAATACAATTAAAATATAATTATGTGTTTAATTGATCACAGAAACTTACGGCTAGGCCATCACCGGCAGCTTTAGCTAGAATCTCGGATAAACCACCTTCGAGCTTGAGATCCCTATTTGATGTGTTAACAATAACATCTCCCTGCGGTGTTGATTGTTAAATCATTAGACGCGCTTTGAATAGACAATTAGGTAAGTCTTCATCATCCATTGAATATAATCAATAACAATTTAGAAAAAAATGGCACAACATCAGAATAGTTTGGTTCTGACATGCATATTTAGTGTCAAGAGCAATAGAAAGTGTCATAGCATGGTGCCCATATATATAGAAAAATGTATAGTTAGGCCATATAAAACTGTTAAGTTGTTTCTCCGGATCTACCCGCATTGTCCTGAGACTCCCTGCTCCCTCCTGTTATTTGACATATCAAGGAAAAAAATTCTACCCCCTATTTGTATATACAAAAATTAAAAAATAGCTGACACCCCCTATTTCTCAAAATAAAATAAAAAGAAACGGATGTCGCCCCGCACACAACAGTGAGGAACAAAAGAAGAGTGCTTAAAATCTGCCAACGCCAACCCCCCCCCCCCCCCCTCACCACCCCAAACACACTCTCACTCAACACATACCCTCAAATATGCTTTAAAACCCAAAATGATGCCAAATCATTCAAAAGATTAAAGGCACCCGCCGCCCCTGTAATTCGCGTCTTGCCGCCTCTCCGATTTCATGGTGAAAAAACAACAACAAAACTGCCGCCCCAATTTCCAAATAAATGTTCTTTTAAAAACATGCCACCCCGCTTTTGGCAGAATAAAAACAAATTAAAAAAATTGACCTGCCGCCCGTACTCCCTCTGAAGCAAACACAAGCATCAGAAACAAATGATTATTTGTATGTAGCCTTAGACATATCTATGATCTGTCTTACAGCGTGATTTCAGAAACGGTACAGTATATATGATGGCAAGGATCCATTATACACCAATCAATGGTTTACCTTCATCGTCTGTAGTTCGCCCTTCTTTAAGCTAACTCGCAGACCACCGGCCGCTATCAGAGTCTGATAGTCTAATATGAAGTAGGACTGTTTGGGAGTGACTAGAGCTGAAATATGGGGACTGCTTATCACTAAAGTATGACAAAACATATTCAAATCTCAATCTGACGGGCACCATAGTACATGTGCGCATGGATAATAACTATAAATTACATGCACATCACTATAATAGTGATATATATAAGTATCTACCAGTTATCAAATGGATGTAGATTTCGTTTTAAACGTTAGCAGAAATGACCTATAGTTAAGGGAAGAAATATATCTGTAATATACAGCTTAGAAAAGTCCTCCACCTAGAAGCTAGCAGCTCCAGTGTACTTATTTGTAATTATTTACCTGGCGATGGGGGTACCTCCTTCCCTTCATCCAGGAGAACTACCTCTGACACTAGGGCCTTGTGGAAACCCTCCACTATTTCCGCGTCCTTGTCCATCAGGATCACCTTCCTCAGGGAGCAGCTCTCCTTGTGCGGGCCTTGCAGAAGTCATCGACAGCGGACACGATGGTTGTGGTGGACACAGACTTGGGGAACCCATAAATCCCCGCTCCTATCCCGGGTATGGCCACACTGGAGAGGCCGAGCTTTGTGAGCGCCTCCAGAGATTGCCAGACCGCCTCGAACAGTAGATTCTCCTCCCCCTGCCTCCCGCCCTGCCACTTGGGTCCGGCAGCGTGAATCACTTTCTTACATGGGAGACTTCCAGCACCGGTGACGCAAACACTCCCAGTCAGCAACTTACCGTGAGCTTTGACGTAAGCATCACTCTCCTCTTGAATGACGTCACCACCTATTTGAATATACTGAATTGGTCAACCATATGTGTTATGTGCGATTATACTTAAACTAACTATACTAATGTATGACAAATACGACAAATACGACAAATATTTTATATATATTTTATATATATATATTAAGTGCAAAACAATAGTCCATCATTATGACATCGATTGCGGGGGGACATGACTTAAAATCCGGCATATAAGGTCTTATGTGAGCGCGTATGCAAGAGCAAACCTGTATTCTTACCGACTTGTTTTATCTTTGCTGCGACACCACCTCTGTGTTTCAGCTGTATATTAGCAGCATTGACAATTGCGTCCACCTCACATTTAGTTATGTTTCCCTGTGTGACCCAAACTTGGACATAACCAGACAAAACATCCTTGAAATAATGCTTTTCCACGACTAAGGATAAAAAAAATCAAATTCGTTAAATCTCTAGTAGGTTTCAAGAACAGTTGTTGTTCGTTTTGCCTAAAAAGGATAACGAAATGTTGACCTTCAACTGATTTAGCTTCTGTACTGTTTAGAAAAGTTCTGTCTGTCAATTTTTCTATGACTACATGGTGCTGTGATTCTTGTATCTTGATAAAGTTTTGTCCACGCTCGGAAACGAAATACCTAGCAGTGCCTACAATAGATCATTATGATTCATTGTGCTGCGGTGATACAAAGTCACTTAATACAAGTGAATGCTGTGAATACCAAATGAAGGATTATCATTTGGTGATTCCATACATATATCAGCTTACCCGGACCAATAACTGGAACGTCAATAAAGATTATAGAATCGACCAATTCCCTCATTCTATCCTCTGCTTGATTCAGACCTTGTTTCGTCCCTTTCAGAATTACCACATGCTCAAGCTGGTGGAAGGTGATCTGTATTTTAGCCGAGGCCAGATTCGACTCGAGTTGCTGTATTTCAGGAAGATATGCCTTCCGCATCAGGCGTATGATGGCAGGTTTTTTTTCAAGCCGTTTCTCATATACCGAGTTTTCTTGCAGTACTATATCGATCTGATAATTTATTTATTTTTAATATTAAGCATGAAGATAATGATTATTATCAGAATCAGTGCACACTTATATGTGTATGGTGAACGGTCATGCCCCTAATTGGATGAAATTGATACGCTTGAGCTTATATATACGGGGGTGGGGGATGCTCTCAGGTAATGGTTGTGTCAGCGGACTAATTGGTGTGTGTGGCGGATAGAGGGGAGAGGGAATGGTTGTGTGAGGATTACTTAATGAGTGTTGCAGGGGGGGCAGGGGGGAGGCTGGGTGTTATCGGGGAATGGGTTTGTCAGCGGATGACTTGGTGTTTTGCGGAGGGGAGTGGGACAGCGGTTTCTGGGAATGGCTGTGTCAGACAGTGCGAGTTGCGGATTGGAGGAAGCTCTCAGGGAATGACTGTGTCAGCGGATAACTTGGTGTGTTGGGTGGGGAGGGAGTATGGAAGGGAACTCTCAGGGAATGGGTGTAACAGAGGAAAACTTGGTGTGTAAAAACGTGTAAACATGTTTATGTGAAACAGCATTTAAACAGGGTTCTCAGGTTCTTCCAGGCAGGGTGCAGGGCCTCAGATACAATTTAATATTTTAGTTTGGCCTTTTTCTCATGTCTTTGTTCTTTTTAAGTGGTTTTTATATAGAAATATAAAGGGGGAGCGTTATCCAAGTACCCCAATAAAAGTGGACAAAATATTTACTCAGGCAAGATGCGGGCTTTATCGCTTTTGAGTGAAACAGGCCCGTCTAATTAGTGGAAACATTGAATCTGGTAAAACTGGGGAGGAGGCGTTGTCATTGTCTAACCAGGGTGTGACTACGATTCCATTTTATTTTTACTCTAGGGATATGGGGAGGGGTGGTCGTAGCCAATAACCCAACTTTAAATGTGACAGGGGTGTGGCCTTCTTATTTCAAAATCCTAAAACAAGAATGTGCTTTCCCCTCCATAAGTTAAGGCAAACCTCTATCAGATCAAATGTTTACTAGGTTTGGTAGGGATGAAGAAAAAACATTATTCGTGTCATCATAAAAACACCAAATTGAATTAAAATTTCCAATAGTTACTAGCAATACCCGCAGTGCGGGTAACAACAGCTAGTTATGTATAATGTTAATAAACAATGGCGATGACAATTAATATCTAGTGTGTACCTCACCTCTTTGTGGATGTAGTTGGAACAAGATTCATGACAGAAAATCAGAATGTGGGACATATCGTGTGCGATCTTAATTTTGGTTTGATTTGGGTATTGTTTTTCAATATTTTCGATAAACTTCTTCCAATTGTTGGACCGTATTACCTTTGGAATTAGAAAGAAACGACAATGTCAAACAAACTATCATGATGCTGATAGAATTCTCGTTTATGCATCACTGAGTAGTTTAAAGCGTAGGGCGTTATAAATAGGGTTTCTGTTCTACGGTTGAGAAACGTTTGATAAGTTTGAGACCTTGGCGTTTTCCCTATCTATTGGGTGTTCTGATTGGTGGATCTGATCTCGGATGATCTTCATGGCGAGCTTGAGATCCTTATTGCTCCTCCCCCACACGTGGACAGATTTATCCCGCGCCTCATACACTACGTGCGGTGTAGCGGTCTGCAGCCTCGCTCTGATCACCTCCGTGATAGGGTACTGTTGAAGCAGCCAGTAAACCGCCTCGTGGCAGCCTCTATGGGCCAGTGACTTCAGACCGTGTATAATCCTGTATAGGGCTATACTGGCGGTAGTGACGTCACTGGTAAGCCCTCTGAAGATGACCCCCAAGTCTGAAATGCTGACCTTGAGATTAGGGTAGGTGGAAGCCAGCGTTTGGTAGAACTCATCTGTCTCCAAAGCGAGATGTTGTCCTCGGGTCAGTTTAACCTAATTTAACCTACCATTTGTTTTATTGCATATGAGTTTGGATATTTTTCTATTGATATATTTAACATTCCCCATATAACATGGAAATGTTAATGCATGGGTACTGGAATATATATCAAATTTCAAGTTTTAATAAAGAAATGAAACATGTTCGTACCGTTTCAGTTATCAGCTTCTCGTTATCCAAGCTTTGATGCAGGTCTGTGACGATTTTATACAATCGCCTTGATTCCTCGCTGACTTCCGCTTCAAACCCACGAATAGTTACAGAACACTGGGCATTGTCAACCTCGTTCTGCGTAAAATTTGATTATGAAAAATATTTTGTTTTTCGAATTAATTGAATTCCTCATTTTAGACTATCTGATTTAAAACAAAATCAGGTCTAATGTTTACCATAAACTTTGTCTGATCTGTGTTTGTAAGATCTCCAGCTCTTTGGAGGAAATCACTCCATGTTTCCTGCAGACTTTTCACTGTCACCTCGTTAAAAACCTGTGTGGTTCTGCATAGGAATATACACTTACTGATGATCAATATATATATGTAATTTGCATACACTCACAAACATATATATACATAATTTGCACTAAGATAAACTGGTCGACCCGTGTACTTTTGTTGATAACATGTATGCTTAAATGACACAGCAAAACTGATGTATAACGAGAAGCATACGCCGCTGAATTTCATGATTTAAAAAATAAAATAAAAAATGTGGTCCCCCGCAACACCTCCGAGGCCGAAATAATAAAAAAAGGGCCGCATCCCGCACCATCTCTAATCGAACAAAAGAAAATAAGGCCGCACCACCTCCGGCCCCCAAATAAAAAACCCACCCACCTCCGGCCCCCAAAAAAATAAAAACTCCCAAACTACTTCCTGCCACCAAATATAAGTCCCCATATAAGAGAAGATTTTATGCATCGTTGGATGGAGTTATGGTTATTTATAGGTAAAAACGTCGGACCATCTCCGAAGTAAAAAAAAAAAGGTACAGGCTACGTCGACGACGGGTCGTCGATTTAGACAAAAGTGTTATACTGACGGGTCGTCGACGTAGCGCGAGGGTCTATATCGACGGCCCTAGGGTCGTCGCATTAGTTACCAGGCTCTGACCATCGAGCTAAACCGACGACCCTCTCCCGTATCATGATATGATATGGTGTTATGACGGGGCTTCCCGGGAGAGGGGAGGTATGTGTTGGCGGCGTGATCGGCGCAGGGGCGGGGTTTTCAGAGAGAGAGTACGTGGGGATATCATATTTACTGTGCTGTGCTGGGCGTGGACGCTGAATGCTGCAGTCAAATACACCGTCGTAATAGATTTTATATAGAAGCAGAAGGAAAAGTCACCTCCAGTGTTTAGTTATAGAGGCAGACTGTTGGAGCAAGTGTCTCATTTTAAATACTTAGGAGTGAACTTAAATGAGCAAGGAGAAGCAAACTCAATCATGGAGACTCTAGTTGGCCAAGCTAGAAAAGCAACAATGGCATTAAGAAAACGATTCCACTCATATAACTTCTCTCCCAGGGAGAAAAGTATGAACTTTTCACCCGAATGGTTGAGCCTATTCTCAATTATGGAAGCGAAGTGTGGGGTTACAAGCCTCCAAATGAGATGGAGTTTAACCATAGATAGTTCATGAAAGAGATTCTTGGAGTGAGGAAATCAACCAGAAACTCTCTGGTATATGCTAAACCTGGGACTATCCCCCTGAAACAAAAAAGTGAGATGCGTATTATCACCTTCTGGTCCGGACTCATTGAGAAAAAGACTAAACTATCCTAAAAATATTTGAACTCTAGCAGGCTAATTGGAGAGACCATCAGTGGCCCTCAGCCGTAAGGAGCATACTATTAATATATGGCTTTATTCATTGTTGGCCAGAGGGATATACTGGAACAAGAGCAGCTTTCCTGAGACAATTTAAGGATGCTGTTTGGAAGTCAGCTCTGACACAAACTGAACAAGACATACAAAACAGAGATGGATAGGGAAGATTCTATAAAAGATTGCTTGACCCACTTCAGAAAAACAAGACTCTGTGGTATATCAAGCATGGTGAATTCCCCCTAGCATCTTTCCTCAAAGGTGAGGCTCCCTTAACTACTGGAGCATGGGAAAAAGTCCCTTTACATAGCCAGAACATGCTTGCAATGCAATAGGGTTGAAGATGAAATGCACTTCATTAAAGACTCCTGTATTCAGCATTAAGAGCAAGATACATCAGATGAAGTATGACTAGTGATGACGATGTCATTAATATCATTAAGTCAGAAAGTAAAAAGAGGTTCGAAACTTGTGTTTATATATAAAAAAGCAATTAAGGTGCATAACGATTATGTTGCTAGTCAAAGACCCCTTTAGAAATGGGGTCATATGCCTGTCAGTAATTTTATATATCAAATTTATTTTTATTTCTAGTTTAATAGGAGCCATAGCCATAGGAGTTTGGTGTGATTCACATGTTAACATAAATTAATATACATTTTGTACATGCATGAACAGGTTCACTTTTAATTACATCTCCTCTCCCTGGAAGCCACGCCTCTGCGCCGATCACGCCGCCAACGCAGACCTCCCTCTCCTGGGAAGCCCCGTCATAACACCATATCATATCATGATACGGGAGAGGGTCGTCGGTTTAGCTCGTAAGTCTATATCGACGACCCAGGGTCGTCGTTTTAGCCTGGTGACTAAAGCGACGACCCAAGGGCTAAATTAGACCCGCTCATGTAAATCTCGTGAAATGCAGACCCACTCATGTAAATCTCCTGAAATACAGACCCACTCATGTAAATCCCATGAAATATTGCCCCACTTCTGAAAAACACATGAATTAAGGTCCCATTCATCAAAATCTCATGAAAATTGATGACACAGGGCACCCATGTAAATTGGATCCTCAGAACAGACCCACCCTTGCAAATCTAGCCCAAGACAGACCGGCTACTGTAAATCTCGCCAAAAACAGACCCACTCATGTAAATCTGGCTAAAAAAAAACAGACCCACTCATGTAATCTGGCCACAAGAAAAAGGACCCATGTAACAGACACATGCGGTCAACCTGAGTAACCCTGTCGAGGGTATGTATGACTTACATCTGATGCCACTTCTCACCAACACGTGTTGTCCACACCTTGGCTTTCTCACAATCATCATCATATGTCAAAGTGCAATCCAATTTAAGCGTTCCTTTGTGAACATTTGTCCAGTTCAAACTAGAAGAACATTTTCCATACGCAATAGTCTATGTATGATATCTTAATCATATAAGCTCGTATGAATTTCTCATTTTGCAGAAATAATTACATGTTGTTCAAATGTATACAAACTTTGCGGAGCAGTGCTTAAAGCCTTCGTCAACTTCCCCCTTTCCGTGTTGGGAGATGAAGGTGAGCAGTTGGGGTGAGGCACATGACACGGTGGTGTGGGTTGGGATGTGGACTGCAGGTTTACTGGTGTCTAACCCTGGAGGTATAACTCCCAGACACGCGTGATAAATCCTCACGGTCAGTCGTCTTGAACCCAGCTCGTGTTGACGATTCACAATACCATTCAAAACTAAAGAGATAACTATATTACGTTATAAAAATCTGACCGTCCATGACATAGAGCAGCATAGGTCAATATATATAAAAATAATTAGTAACATTACGCATGATCTAATCGAAACCTTGTAACTTTATTTTCATAATAACATTCAATGCTATATGTAATATACAGTAGCCGATTCTTTACATATACTTCGTAGTGGCATCTTACTATAGGCCTATATGGAAAGCTTGAAGTACCTGTTCTATCATCAAATTGTATAACAGCATGATCACTTTGCTCGCATTGTTTGTCTACGTGTCTAACCTGACTCCCGCCACTACGTAACGTGTTCTCAAAATAGTGCAGCAACAGTTCTTTATTCAGGCCGGCAACACCATATACCTGGGCAAACAATGCAGATGTGTTAGATTAACTATGATAGCCTTAAACATTTATAATTACGTTAATTTTGTTCGATATTCTAATACGATGATTTATGGGAGGCCGCTTGAATTTGCAACTAACCTGAATACCGTCTGGCTCGACCACTTCCTGGACCCAAACCATCACACCTTTCACCGGATTCATTCGTGCAAAGTTCTTCAAAGCGTTTATGTCTATTATATAACAATATAAAACATTGAGCGTAACTAGTAACAGGAGCAGTTAGCGTAAGCGATATCATTAATGTCATGATTAGACAATTATCAGGTGTTCCAAATTAAATTCTCATATTGCAATAGAATAATCTACCTTTTAAGACGCTTAGTTCTAGGAGAGCGACTCCAGATTTCGATCCGAATGTCACTCGTCCTACCGTCACGGTACTAAGCCGCTTCACATATTCGCATATGTCATTAGCGTTGATGAAGGGAGGGAGTCCCCCTATGAGGAAGGTGCCGGGGAGGATGGGGCCTGTGGGGGGACGTGCGTATCGGGCTGGGCGGAGGGGCTTCAACGTTAACTTTCTATCCCCCATGTACAAGGGCTGTTTCCTTATAACACGATCACAGACTGCGAAATATAAGATTGAATAAATGAGTTATGAATACAAATGCCACCGATTTTGTATAGGCTACCTACACATCTATACAATTATATTATTAAAATTTATAGTTTATCATAACAAAAAAACAGGGGCAGTATCCCGCAAAACCCCCGAGGCCTACACAATACTAAGGGCCACAACCTGCAGGGCCACGACACAGTAGGAACAAATGTGGAGGCTGCTCCAAATTAAAAAGCCACCAACCCGCATCATATGACCTAGTTTTGATCGAAGCTAGATATATGATTAACGTTTGCTAGTATGGCCCGAAATATTCATACAAGCATGGCCACCCGCTACAGCTCTGAAAAGGAAATAGGAAATTAACCTGCCGCTATATACACCACACTCGTCGATCCAAGCCTGCACCGAACACCTCCCGCCCATGTTATTACAGAAAATAACTGCCTCCCCTCTATAACATGTACAGTTGTAAAGATCGCCACTGCTATATTCATTTCAATATGATATCAGAATTCAAAGCACAGTTCAAATTTAACATCTACCTTCTGGTGACTGATATGTTATCACAGCGCGACGATGGTCGACATCAAAATAGAAATCGGCATACTCCCCGCCGGTGGCTTTCTTGTTCTCAAACATAAGGATCAGGGTATCCTCCGCGGTGTCTGCTGGGTAGCCGGTTATAGCCAGAGCACAGCTGGTGTAGGTGATCTCTGCTGGCAACTCAACCACCTGTAAACTGTGACCGCACAACTGAAGAGGTTCGCTATGGTGTTTCTTCAAAACCGATTCCACATCTAGAGATATTGTTTTAAAATGATTAATGATATGGTCTTGAAGGTGCTGCATTTTTTCCTATGTCAAGGTCAATCTGTTAAGTAAGATGTGTATTCCACATATCACGCATGTGACAATATTAAATAACAGACTAGTATACGTATCAACAATTTTTATCAAACCGTGTTAATAAAGAGATATACTATGTTAGTTGATCATTTAGTTATACAAATTGTAGGCCTACATACTTTGCTTTTTGCAAATGAAAGTGTTGGCAGTTTATATTAAATGAACCTGATTTATTCCAGAATGTGGAATAAATTAATAGGAACGGTTAACGTAAAGTATTCACCTGAATTATCCTCGAAGGCAATCGCTGCAAAGTCTTCATCTCCAATCATTATCAGTGATCTAACTGGGCCGCCTCCTGACCTCCTCTTGTTCTCAAAGTAAAGCCCGAGCAAATATTTGGTGATCGTATTCCCGCCCATGCCCCAGCTGACCTCGATGCCCCAGGATTGCTGAGGATGGGCACGAGGGTCTGCAGGACTGGAGCTCCGGGGATCCGTAACATATCCATCCTCTTCCAAGGATTCTGCCTGATACGTCGACAACTCTGACCCACCTAACTCATGGTATCCTTTCGCCATTACCGAATCTATATCTGAAATGTCATGGATATATTTGAATCATCAGAACACAAAACAACGCACCTGCCGTAACCTCATTCTCATGAGAGAAAAAAACCCTGCCGCACCCTCCTTCTCAGGGGAAAAAACCTGCCGCCTTATCGTTTTCGAAATGAAATTAAAAAGAAAATAAAAAATAAGAGAAACGTATTTTGGCGATATCGGTGTACCGTTGTCTAAATTACACTGATTTTGAAGTTGAAAAAGCCAATTTCAACAAAAAAGGCATGTGCCGCCCCAATTAATTATACCTTTAAAAAACCTGCGGCACTCCCAATTTACTGGCGAACAGATAAATAAAAAACACATGCCGCACCTTTTTGTCATTGAGAAAAAAACCCGTCAAACATTTTAGCTCCTATTTATTAGGCTGCATGAAATGATTAAATAGTCTTTCAGGCCCGCTAGCATATGCCTGAGAACCCCGCAACACACATACCCCCTCCATTTTATTTTCCCTGTTATTTTGATTTCATGATAAATAAACAGGGAAAATTAAATATACCTGCTGCAACGTACTCCTCGGGTTAAAAAAACACCTGCCCTTCTCAAGCAATAAAAAAAAGCTTGGGAAACTAATCGTATATTTTATGCAGCCATACCAAGTAATGCATATTATGAAGATTGGAATTGACTTTTACCTGCCGAGCGGGCTTTTAATGGTTTATCAGGTGGGGACATGGAACTTGTCACAGGACGAGATAGTACAAGGTGATTGCCTCCTAAAGTTATGCCATCACATCTGAGAGCCGCATCAACGTCTAAATATCAACATAGTTTTACACAGCGTTATCATGTTAAAAATTCAGATATATAGATGATTAAGAGAGAATGTGAATGTCAAGACTTTTCTTCTTGCCAATATAGAATGATTTAGGTAGATCATTCATTTGGGGCGGGTAAGGGTCATCCCTCAAAATGAGTGTGTGTGTGGAGGGGATGCTACCAATTAGAAGGGTCGCATGGGTGTAGCTCCTGTGATTGTTTTGTTGTTGTTGGGACTTTGTTGTGTTTAATGGGGGGGAGAGACAAGCAAATATGCCATTCCCCCAAACGTATTCACGGAGAGGGGGGCTAAATTGAAAGCCTAGATTTGCGACGGCGGGGTGGGCCTGTCCTTGTATTAGTTATAGCCCTACACGTTGTTGGAGTGGACAACACATATCTCCCATTTAATGTATGAGCGAGACCATAATGTATATTTTCGAGGCGAGAAAGGTAGTTGTGACCCTATGAGTACCAAATCCCACATATGGAAGAAGGGGTGTGACAATCACATTCTTGAAACAAACCATCCCTCCGAAGCCCTTAAACTATTCCTGAAATACTAAAATCAACCGCATCACATTTAACATAGTTGTTAGGTCAAGCATTATTATCACTCACGACTTGTTTCCTGGAACTCCACTGACAGCTGCCCTCTATGATCACATTGAGTACTTCTGAGTCCGGAACCTTGGCTTCTAACATATACGTCAGTGCATCGTCGGTGGTCTGCGCAGGAATCCCCTTCACCGTGACCACTTTACCGCCACAGTTGTCTCCTTCACTTGTCTGCATGCTAGGAGGGGCCCAGCTTATCACCAGCTCAGCACCTTCTAATGCCAGCGTCCCCTTCCTCACTATGTTTTCAGCAACTGTCGGCGGTAATTGATAAACATACATATACGAGGCTAGCCGTTGCCTCAATCGAATAATCCCAACGTGGCTCACACAGTCAATACCATTATGGAAATTTGTTCTTGAATACCTGCAGAATCCTTAAATGAGATCAGAGCCCGAGTTTTATCTGGGAGTCTTCTCACAGCTTTAACCTCACCGCCCCCGTGTCTGATTTTGTCCTAAATTAATTAATTTGATACTAGACAGGATAGAATTAGTTTTGAAGCATCACAATCTTATTCCGCAACTATGGCGTTATTCTCATAATGAACCAAGGAATAGCAAAAGTCTGGTATATTGAACAACAAAGATTATGTAGAATATTATTATGTCAATGGTAGATCAGGGGGATGGTGTTGAACTGTGTGTTAATGAAACTATGCTGTGTAGTCGGCGAAAAATGTGGACCTTGATCCCTTGGTGAGGGGGATCTAACCACCAAAGTTTTGATTAGAACCAATCGTTTTACCTTTCCCTATTCCTACCCATACTCCCACATATGGTAGTTGTCAGGGAGCACAACATTTGGCACCTTGGCTGAGGTCCAACTGTTGTGTTATCGAGTCGAGACAGTATTGTTGTTGTCATGCTGTTTTGGTGTCGTTTCCGATACTGTCGTTCTTGTCGGATGTCATGAGTGCACAAGAATGCAGAGTCATCAAGCTGGCTACAGAGGAGGGTGTAGAGGACCTCGCCAAAGACACAGACTAAAGGGCCAAGAGAAAGACAGCGGAAGAACAAAACATGGACGAAGGGGATCAGGGAAAAGAATACCGGAGATGACAGGTCCGAGTCCGAGTTACAGAAGAATACTTCTAAGACTCTGTATGAAATCAAAGATTTGTTAAGCTATCAGTCCAATGAGTTAGCCATGTTACAACATCAATGTAATGATAAAGAAGGTTCAATTAGGTTTCTACAGAAACAATGCAAAGGTGAGAGAAGAGATTTCGTCTATCATATTAATGTATTAGAACAAGAGTTGAATGTATTTAGAAAACAAAAGTTTCTGAAGCAGGAGAGCAGTCAATGGTCTACCCAACCATAGTTCTTGGATGTTGAGTTGCCTCCGGAAGAAATCAACAGGGAGAGGGACATATACTTAGCGTCAGCCACAGAGAAAGCGGTTAAGTTAAGAGAAAATTAAGTTAATTAACCAGAACTTAGTTTTGAAGTATAATAATTAACTGAGCATGGGCACTGTTTACTGCACATGGGCGTTTAACTGCTGCACATGCTCATATAGATGTTCATCTATTTCCGGTGTCCTTGAACTTCGATAGCTACAATAGAATTCTTGGAAATTGACATATTATGGGATTTTGAAAGATTTCCTCTGGTTTGTAAATAGTAATGGTATTGTCAGTTATTACAAAATTACCAAATCGAGTGCAAGTACTGATTGGTTAACTCTGGTCATGGCCCATGTTCGAATTTTCTGGTTAAGTAACCAAATCTTAACCAGAACTGTTTTTGAAAAATGCTTTTGGTTAATAACCTAGTTTTTTTTGTATAACCAAGGTTTTAACCAAGCCATAACTTTCTTTTGAAACAATACCCAGATAAACTTATTACAGACATGTTTTTCAGGTATTGCCCTGAAGAGGTTCATCACTCGGGTCTGCATGAATACTCATCGGTAGGAAGACCATTGATCAAGTTCTGAAAGACTACAGCCTGTGTAACAGATTCAGGAAGAAGCCAATGTCACAGTTTATGGCGCCATTACTCCAGGAGTCCGACCGTTCAATAATGTAGGACTTGACTACTTTGGTCCGCTTATAGTCAAGGTGGGACACTCGGAAGTAAAAAGTTTTGCTTGCGTGATTGTGTGTTCTGCTACAAAAGCAGTCCACATCAAGCCCGTCATCGACATGAGCACCACGGGGTTTATCAACATTTTCTCCAGGTTTATCTCAAGATGTGGCAAACCGATGTAGAAACCTGGGCTCCCAGAGACAACATATAACAATCTTACTTTTGTTAAGTTAACATTCCTGTGTTTATTTGGTACATGTGGTACAGAAACACTATGGTTTTTGCTTACTTCTCCGAGTGTCATGCGAGTGGAAGCGCCCCATCTTTATACGGTGCCATGCCTACGCATGTCGCGCCAAATTGTGCCATCTACCTAGATTCCCAATCGGAATCTCGTTCGGCCAATTGTGTCACGGTTAACGAGTATTTCACGGAAGTCGCACCTTGCCACCGGATTAAACATCAAACATCTTCCCCAGTAGCCATCCTCCCACGTTGAACAGGCCGCGTCTATGCCTGCCCTGTTTTCTTTCGTTCCTCCCAATCTCTACTAACCATCTCACCCTCATCAATAAATGTTCTTTTACCGATTGGGGAATTGGTCGTATCGTTTCCGCGTGTTCTGCTACAAACGTAGTCAGCTGCCTAATCTGCCTCTCTTCCTGTTCCAGATAGTCTTCGAGGTTGTGATCCTTCATTACGATCACCACTCTCCAATAGCCTCCTATCAGATCTACCGTGTCTGTCTTCGTGATGTGCAAACCATTCGTCAATGAGTTTACACCCACCTCATTGGCGGACGCCATTCCCATCAGAGTTAACATGACGATGATTAGCAACTTCATTCTTGCGTATTAATTTTCTAAGTCACGTAGAAATAATACACCAAAGTATTTCTCTTTTCTTCACCGTGGGCTTCGTCATCCGGATCTATTATTTCCAGGCGGCGTTGCTTTGAGTGTCTCCTTCTTTCATTTCGCGATAGCTTGGCTGGTCTCTCGTTTCTATCTCGAAGCTGGTGGGCTCAGTCTGTCCGTTCGCAGGCAGAGATTGTAGTTATGTAGGGGTGGCGACGGTGGTGCTGTCACTACTGTGTCATCCATGCACCGACCACAATTGTTCATCTGGGACAGTCACCTGGTTTGGATCGGCCATACCTTCTTGATCCGTATTTTTCACCATGTTTTGCACTTCAACTTGCCGACCGATCTGGGCCTCCTGGTCTTGATTTTGGTACGGCGCCGCCGCTCCGGCTGCGCCAGGCGCTTCAGCGCCGAGACGATTTTTCCTCTTCTGGTTGGGGTTGTTTTCTCATTATTTCAATTTTGACTTCCTTTTCATTCGGTGGTGCCTCCGCAGGTGCGGCCTGGATTTCAGCGGGCCTCGGGACATCGCCATCCTGTCTTGCCGGATTAACCTTCAACATCTTCTTGCCTCTCTGCATTTTGTTGAGTAAGTATTTCGGCGGTCTAGGCGCGAGTCTATCCCAGGACGCATCTGTGTCAGCCAATTTCACCTTTTCCCTATGCACCGTTGTTTCCGCGGTGTGTTACCCACACGGCATTTCCTCTTAATTTCTGCACGCGATACATCAGATCCCATCTGGTTGTGTGCAATCCTGGAACTTCCACCTTCAGCCACACTTGGTCACCAGTATGTAGCTGTTTCGTTTTTGCCTTCCGATTGATCCGCTCCCGGTTGTAAGATCGTAATTCTGCTTGATTGTGCCGCGCGTCCTTGATGGCCCGGGCCAGAAAGTCAGCTCTTCCTCCTGCGTGCTGTCCAGCCTCAATGTGGAGATTATCCGTGATGGCTTATCGCGGATCTCGGCCTGTTTGGGGTAGGAAGGGGGAGTACCCCATTGCTCTGGTAGGTACTGTATTTAGGATTTTGACACACTCTGGGAGTATCAAATCCCACTGCGCCATGTTGTTGTTAGACAAGCGCCCCAGAATGGCCTTTAACAATCTGTTGGCCCGTTCCACCAGCCCGTTACTTTGCAGATGATATCGCGTTGTCAACTGCTGGCGGATCCCTTGTGCATAGAGGTATTCACGCCAGTGGTTTGACGAAAACTCCCGTCCATTGTCAGTGATGACTATATATGGGGAGCTGTGATACGGTAAGTAGCGCTCTGCGAACGTATTAACCACCTTCTCATTCTTTTTATCCGATATGGGGTAGGCCTCCATCCAATTACTGCAATGGTCTATTACAACCATCGCATACCTCATATCCCTTTCCGAGATAGCAAATGGTCCGATAAGGTCCAGTGCTATGACGTGGTCGGGTAAGGCTGGAATTGGCCCCTCTCCCATACATTCCCTTTCCACCTCCCTCTTGTGAGCCACACAGGTGGCACACTTTCCAACATGTTTGATTACATCGGCAGACATGCCTGGCCAAACATATGCTCCTCGCACTCTTGTTAGGGTACAATAGGCTGCTTAATGGCCAACCTCCCTGTGGGCTTTTTCCATTACCATTTCCTGGAATGGAGCTGGTAACAGAATTCTTGGCCTGACATCCGATTTGATCGTTGGAGGTTGTGTGCTGCACAGAATTCCCTCTATCTTGATGTTGTCAGGGTTTCTCAGCGTCTCCTCGTCCATCTTGAGTTGCTCTGCTTTCAGCAGCTCGTCTTTATCCCGTCGAAGCGTAATACCTCTAAGGTATCTGTGCTAGGGAGTCGTCTTAGCCCAGGTAAGTCAGGCTGCGCCCATTGCGTAGTCACACGCATCTGTGTACAGATTATAAGGTTTGTTCACATCTGGGTACGCAACACAGTGGTCAGACAATAACTCCTTCTTCAAGGCGGTAAAGGCTGCCTCGCGTTGCTCCGTCCAAACGAATTCCATGAACTTTCGCGTAAGTTCCGTGATTTGTGCCGCTAGACTCGCATATCCTGAAATCAGATCTCTGTAATAGTTGCATGCCCCCATGAACCGCTTAACCTCCGTCGGGTTTGTTGGTTGTGGCATTTTACTAATGGCCTTATACTTCTCCTCGTCCATGTGTATGCCATGTTCATCTACCACATGCCCAAGAACCTTTAGTGACCGCACCCCCAAGGTACACTTAGTGGGTTTGGTCTGTAAATGGTTCTTTTTGAGGCGCTCAAAGACTGCCAACAAGTT
>JAXGGS010112202.1:34530-52540 GCA_035585475.1 Armandia brevis | reverse complement strand
AGACTAGGGATGTATGACGTTAGTCATAACAGTTGCGCGGATTAAGTAGTTGCGCTACGGTGGCATCAACATGTGTACGTCTGGTATGTCCCAAACGGCTAAATCGTATAGTTGGTCGGCGCCGCCGAGATAAGGAATACACCGACTCTGTACGAACCTTGTCAGTTCAGAGTAACGTTTGTATTTATAACCTTCACCCTTCGAAGCTATCTTCCCATTTTGACTCCGATTTCGAGGCAGGTTGTTTTTAATCCATAGAACCATAATATCGAGGAAAAGATCCGGCCTAAAAATGGGTTCGAAGGCATCTATAATGCTCCAGGAGTCAGAAATCGAAGCAATCCAGAGGGATACTGGCTGTAAGTGAACTGTATACTCCTAATGGGAAAACGTACATGAACTAACATCCATTAATGAGTGCATTTTGACATACATGTTCATGTGTTCATTGATTGTGAACATGTTGGATGTCGCAAATCAATAAATCGATCAATCGGTCGACTTAATAAGTGCAAATTCCATTACATTCAGCGTCAAATATTCGGCTAACACATCTTTGACATATAAGAAGTATAAGCAGCAACAATAGCAAAACATAATAAGAAAATTACATCATCGTTGGTGAATTAAATTTCCAGAACTGACTATGTCGATAATGTTCGATTCATATTACCCAAAAATGAATCTAATATTCTATTTAAGGGATTGACATCCCGTTATCAATTCAATTACTGATCTTTCTCATGTTTACCTCTACATTTATTTGCAGTTTCTCACAATCAGATAGTGAGATTGTACAGTCGTTTTACCAGCTTAGACAAGAGCAACAATGGCTACTTAAGGTATGTCTTTTAAAATTGTTAATACGAAATTTAATGAAAACTTAATGTACATTTTAGCCGACGTATGAATTGTAATATAGTTAGAGCCTAAATTGAGTGTACCTCCGCGTTTCATGACAACACCTCTCCATTGTAGCCGTGAAGATTTCTTACGAATTCCTGAACTGGCTATCAATCCCCTTGGGGACAGAATCGTCCATGCCTTTTTTATTGAAAGGTATATTTTTTCAATTTGGAATCGTTCTGGATTTGCATAACACTCATGAATAACAACCCATCGTCCTTTATTTTAACCAATCCACTGATAATCATACGTCCTATGACTACTTTTTATCTTTTAGTGGGGATAGTGCCGAAGTAAATTTTAAAGAATTTATGAGCACTCTGGCAAGATTTCGCCCGGTTAAGGAGAACAAATCCAATGAATTGAATAGCAGAGATGAAAAACTTAAGTGTATGCTTATTTTGAGTAGTCCAGTAATATCGATAACAATTTGGTCGTCCTATTCGTAAAATTTACGACTTATCAAAGATGTGTACAATTATGTGTTATTCTGTTTTAGTTGCTTTCAAAATGTATGATTTGGATGGAGACGACAAGATCTCAAGAGAAGAGCTGTTAGCTGTGCTTCACATGATGGTTGGGGCTAACATCTCAGAAGAACAGCTGGGCAGTATTGCCGATAGAACGATTGCCGAAGCGGACCAAGACGGCGATGGAATGATTGGTTTTGAAGAATTTTCCAGAGTACGGCGATTAATCTTACAGCCACTAACTTTTTATATACGAATAGTTTCTTTTACACTGAACGTTTTTTTATAAGAGAATCAGACAGTTTACCAGCGTCGCATTTATAACTTTTTTTTTTCGTTTTAGGTCATGGAAAGAGTTGATGTGGAGCAAAAAATGAGCATTAGGTTCTTGAATTGATCCGCATCTTCGAAGACTTACATTATGATTGAAGCATTTTCTTGCCGTATGCTGCCTAGGATTTCGCTATACCTGATTTTGACGGAACCGTAATTTTAATTTCCTTCGTCGGTCCCATATTAAATGCTATTGTTAATTTGATATTACTGTTAATTCTAATGGCTGGTAGCTCGAAATGATGTGGCGCCAATGCTGTTTATCTTACCTCACTAGCTGTCTATAACTACATGTATTGCCTATCACTGTAGATGGACCTAATATTATTTGTTAAACGGTAACGTAATATTAAATTTCACCCAAATCGAGGCCCAAACAAATTATTTATATTTGAAGCATTCCTTTATACTCTCCTATTTGATTTACCTATTCACCGTCGATTGTTGATACAAATATGTATATGTACATCTGTAGCATTTGCACACATGAGTCCTCTAACATTTAAGAGCCTGGCAGGCCTGTTTGTATACTTTACATTTCTGTGTCTAGTTTATTTTATACATAAGATTTGATCACACGCTTCTTTGTAAGGCATAATCTATAGGATTTTTGGCCCACGTGTACGTCATGCAAATCTGAATGGACACGTTAATTTAAGGACTCATTTGTCTGCTCAATTGTTTTAGGCACACGTGTTATTTGTTTATCGCCTCAAGTGGTATCCAGCTATATTTACATTCTATCTTTTTGATAAATGTACCTCTTATTTAACCAAAATTTCGTGACAGGATTAACCAGTACACGTGTAAAGTAAGTAAATATGTGGCTCTCCCCCTTTGATAGGACTGGGATTGGACGAATGAGCTGATTGAGCCTTATGTTTGATGAATAAGTTGTCAGGACAAAATCAGATTACATCTACTGTATGTGTGTATTAAACCGATTGGTCCCGAATCTCCTTTGATTTGTGGCCATGGGTTTTCATGAATTTTCCTGTCAGTTGAGATTTCTTACATTAAGACGTGCGTCGCGTTTGAGAGGATTTTACTTGTAACGCAAACTTCAGTAGTATGTAATTAATTTGACTAGCGGTAAGAGTATTTATGTGTGATGACTACATAATAAGTTTTTGATTACTGGTAATCATATATGTCATCACTAAAACAGGCGCACAATTGTTATTGCAACTATAAACTTATTAACCCTAACGTTGTTGCCAAAGATGAGAGAATAATTATTTTTGTATCAGGGTCTTTGTTTTTTTAATAAATTTATGCTTATTAAAAAAGTTTGTCTTGATTTGGTAACTTGAAGTATAATGAAGAAATATACCAGTTTGTATACATGTACATGTACATTGAACAATACTGAAATTTATTTACACTACCGTATTTGCTAAGAATTTAAATAAGTTACAACATGAACTATAACGAAATGCAAAGCCTATGCCAGTCTCAAGCCTATATCCATACATTTTAAGTGTTCAATGCGAAATTCCAATCCACCGACAGAAATGTCATCGTATTTTTTTTTTCGGTACTTGAATAACTAAATTAAAAGTAACAAGTTGTACATGTACGATACATTTTACGTTTGGACATTAAAATTTGCTACTTCTGGTATGTTGGTCAAGCTTTGATAAGCAATGAACATGTACGTGTTCTCCCACAAAGACGTCAACATAAGAGATTAGACTAAGGCCTCAAGACCAATTATCGGATAAAAGTACATGAAAACATATGTTGGCATAACTCTTTAATAATAAAACGCTGTGATCAGCGAATCCAAGGTAAATATTCGATTATCCTAGATGGCTACTTAGTTGTACTAAGATGCACTAGACACTGCAAGTTTCTTCAAATGTTCCATGAATACTTGTAAACTGACATCATCCGTGAGAACATGGCCACCTCCATCCTGGAAAATCAAACAATTAGAATAAAGGTCTATGCAGATCAGATGATGAGCGAGCCATACGTTTACCCCATATCACAACCATTAAGCGTGAAAAGGTGTGAAAAGCCGTGTTTTCATACAGGTTCAGCACTGAATAAGAAAAAGTGACGCTTGTAGCTGCAACCGGTTGAATACTATTTTCGGAGAACTAGAACTACGACTGTACCATTTTCGTTGTAAGTGTCAGCACTTAAGCGACAGATTTAGTAATGATCGGAAAGAAAATAGAAGGAAAAAGACAAGTTTCCAGAGGGCATAATGCACATAAAGATCGCCTTAGTAGGTGACTTAGTATTCATGCAGAATCCTAGAGTTAGGGAGTAAGTGTAAATACGAATAATATAACATAGTTAACATAGTTTAAGTTAATCCATGTATTGAAATTATGTGCAATCTTAGTTCTTCAGAATACGAAAGTGGTTCACTGACTGAATTGCATCGTTTTCATACCGTGAAAAATTATGGAATTGATAAAAGTACACTTCTATATCATCGGTATTAAAAAGACAAACAAACACCATAGACCAATTTATCTACCCTACCTTGCATGAATGCCAGCTAGTCTCTGACTACGATCTTAATTACCATACACGTCACAAAAAGACTCTACACCTCGAAGCTCAATTACGTTTATCGGGAATCATTGACCAGGAAAATATAACTTTGTATTAGAGATATAGGGCAGCCCTATCACGAACACAACATTTACACCCGGGAAACATTCATTGTAGCTGAAACTGCTTCGTCATATACATGTAGGTCGGACTCATTCAGATGGTTGATTCAATCTTTATCAGCTCTAACCTAGTTCCCAGATTTGACACTTGCCAATGACCGTCAAGGCACATAAATTCTTAATTCAACAGACTTTTTTCACCATAATAATCAATAATAAACAAACCGCGGTATCGGACGAAACTGCCGGATCTAGACTTAGTGACTGAAGAGAATATTTCATGTTCATGTATGACGCAATCGATAATCGTATCATTCATATATTAGAAGCGCATGCAAATACATGTACTGCTAAAATAATGCATGTTATTAAGTGAGTAAAATAAGACTACCGGTAATCAGTTAAGTTATTGGGATGTGGTTTATCGCGGATATGTTGTAAGTATAACCAGTATAAATATTAACAGGCGTAGTAAAAAAACCTAATCAATTTTATGCTAAAAACCAAAAACTAATAACATGCATGCATTCATCTGCATGGCTGAGCTTTCACAAACGGGAGTACAATCTGCTCGGGCAATGAGAAGCAAGTTAGTTTCATTAATAGAATACATTTACTGCTTTTTCCATCCGTTACTAAGCACAGCTAGTACCGGAATTTATTTAATCATTTATGTTTGTAAGACACCGAGCACATCGTACCCCTGGTGTTTCAATGGCGTCTCAAGCAGCAGGTAAAATTAGTAGCGGATAACTCACAGCACTCACCTGTCCCCAATTATACATGTTGTTGTGCGTTTGCGATGGATTTACTTTGGACAGCAGGAATCGAGCCTGAAAGAGATAGTCAATTTGGAATATAAATATGCATGTTGGATGCAGTGGATACCGGTGACGTACACCTGTACATATATAAAGTAAGATCTTTGGAATACGCACCTGCGAGCCGCCTTTTTCTGTGTCGATATACCTAGGCATGGGGAATCGTGTCTGTAAAATGTCTTGCGCGTCATCGATCGGGGCTTGTAAAAGCTGCTTGAAATTTTCATATTCAGGCAGATCTTGGTAGTTCGCTTTCCTCCACTGCGACATAGTCTGTAATAATATGTGCTAATGAGTGAATCACATGTACGCTAACATCAACATTGATATAGTGAAATGTTAAATTATTTAATATTTCAAACTTAAAAGTTTAAGAGTTTTGCCTTACCTCTCCGTGATAAATAAGGATTTGGAAGAATGTGTCCATAAGTAAAATTCTGTCAGGTTGAATGCTACTTGTGTCTAAGAGAACAGGTTCGGGTGGGCCATTGAATGAATATGCGTAAAGTATCGGCTGTACCATAGTTAAACTTTGGGATAAATCTTCTAATAAGAAACAATGTCTGCAAAACAAGAACACATTAAGTAGAAGGAGAATATTGAGATTTCGTGACTAAATAAAAATTAAATTGAATACCGGTACAAATTAATGCTACGACCGATTAAAACAAACCTGTAGTACGATGTCTCATCTGGACTGTTGTTGAATACTTGTAAGAACTGTGATCTCCTTAGATGGAACATGAATTGTGGGAAAAGTGAAAAATGTTCTGAGAACCTAAACGAATTTGGATCGTCTTTGTGGTAATCTCCGAACTTTTGACACTGGAAAAAATATTTTGAAAATACTATGTTATTATCGGTTATACAATATACATTTCAGAGATTTACAGAAAATTCAACAGTTTTCAGAGTTTTCCTTACCAGTTTTATCAACATTCGATCTAACCACCTTAACACGTCTGGGCCCTCGTCTGTTTCTGCCCGGAAAATAGCTATTCTTGCCATCAATACTGCGGCTGCCTCTTGATCAAATCCGGCTGATAAGTGTTGTGTATTAATACTTGCATCAACCCAGCTGGAAATTCAGAGAGTACGTTATACAAGAGGTTCACAACTTCCCAATTACTTTTAGAGTTGGAGAACGTTTAACTGAAGGTGAGTGGCAGGTTATAACAACAATAAAGATCCATATTACACTTTCAAAAGACACTCACTTCCTAGCCACCGTAGAGACTCTAATTCTTTTCTGCCCACTACTGTGTTGGTATTGTGTTATGAACTGGATGTAACCTCGTCCTCCTTGAGGTATGGGGGCATTGTGCTGATTTACAACTTCAAAATAGAACCCATACGTTGACGTAGGGTACATATTACACATTTTCCACTGGCAGGTACCTCCCATACCAAGCTCCGTGTCTGAAACGCATGCTCCCTTTGTTCCTAGACCAATACATGAGCCTATACCACCTTGCACGTTCAGTTCTCTCGATGTCTGAAAACAAACTCTTTCTATTAATTTCTGTTTATTCCTGAACAGATTATGTAAGGATCTATGGTTTTGATAAATACCAACCTTAATTTCAATTTGCCCGTTAAAAGCCATCTTAAATTCATTTTTCCCATCTTTAGCGAATACTCTCTGGAAAGTTTGCTTGAAGAGAGAGGTGTTGAACGAGTCTCCCATTACCATGTGACCGCTATTAAAGAATGCACATATATCTGTATTAGTATTACTGGTACATAACAATTCAAAATGGCATACAATGAAAAGTCGGTTAAATGTATCCCTCTTACCCAGTGAAGTTCGTCACATATTTCATCTCATGTAAGCCTGTCTGGTCCAAAGCACATGAGTATATATCAATGATGTGTCCGTTGTTTGCAGAACGAGTTGCAAGTCCTTCGTAATGCTGTGAAATAACACACCATTATACGCCACGTGACTTTGGTTAAATGTTTCAAAGACACAAACAATACTGCGAATTAATACACTACCTTCATGGCTTTTTTCATGAACTTGCAGTTATCTTTTTCGATATCATGATGGGATCGGATGGGGAACTTGAGTTCATCCCCAACCACCATTCCAGGTCCTTGTGTACAAGCTCCACCAGCGAAGAGCATGATTCTAGCTCCAGTGTTAGGGAATGTACATTCCAAAAGTCCAACAGCAATAGACAAGGCTGCTCCTGTTGAACGAAGAGGGCGTTTTCCCTGGGTAACTGGCCATGGGTCTCTTTGAAGTTCTCCTAGCAAGTCAGTCAAAGCCATATCACATTTGTGGACTGGCTGCAGAAATCTGAAAGTGAAAATGGTTTGTACGCAATTAATTTAAGTTCATAAGACAGTTATTCAAGTAAAACAGTGCTGTGCAAAAATTGCCTAAATTCAATACAAAACCAAAAGGTTGGAGAAAGGGTCATCTGTCGCTTACCTATTTGAGGGGAGTTGCTGCTGCTGTGGTTGCTGTGGCGCTCTCTGCTGAGGCTGTTGAGGTGCACCTCCTTTACCAATTCCCAGCATCTCTTGGATTTGCTTTGCATTCAAGTCTTTTGTGCCTCGGAAAACGTAGCTCTTGGAGCAGCCCTCGCATCCTAGTTCGTGCACTTGAACCATTTTCCCATAAGTGATGAGACCAATCAGTGCATTGGGAGGCAACAAGCTGAGCGACATTTGCAAGGATTCCTATTAAAAAGGATTATACATAAATTAGTAAGGGCGTCTGTAAATGTGTCCCCTTAACTTAGATTACTACTTTTAAACACCATATTTTGTGCTTAAGGAACTCCACAGTGATGTGAACAAAATGCATTGTGAAACATATTGTGAAATCAGAACAGTACATATACATATATTTTGTTTACAAGCTAACTGTATACATGTGTGTAAACGCAGTAGGTACTTTTTTTACTTCAGTAAGTTATACAAACTATTGTTTACCTTGACTGCCTGCAAGTCTTCCTCGTCCATGCAAGTATCTAAGACGATGAGAAAGACTGGAGGGTTTGTGGTGGCCCTAGTCAGGGTGTACTCGATGGTAGAGAATTGTGGGATTAACTCAGCGGGCTGGTGCTGTTCTGAAATAGCCGCATACTGAGGAGGAAACGGATTTCTCTGGAAACAAAAATTGCAGGACCATATCTTAGCCCTGTAGTCGACTTGACAGAAAGGGTTCAGAACTGCTCTACAGTTTGGTCTGGTACATAAGACTGGGTCGTATTGGATTGGTGGCAAATCTAGTCTCTCTCTCAGTGGTGTGTACAGGCATCCAAGAGGCACAACCATCCTGGTGGCTTCCAATCGGCTAGATGGCCATACATTCCAACTGAAACGTACTCCATCGCGGTCTTCATTCTGCTGAATGAATTCCTGGTAAGTGGCCATGACTATTGTTAGATCCCTAAAAACAAAATAAAAGAAAACATCAGATAAATGACTTATTCCAACCTCATGGAACTGTTTACACAATATAAGAAGTGTGTTTTTGAAGGATTCAATCATATTCTTCATGGCAAGATAAAGTGCAATTTTACGAGGGCAGATGAATGAATGGAGTATAAAATGGTAAACAATATTATTAGACAACCAATGTACAATATGTACAAGTTGGTGTGTTTACCTCTTTCTGCGTGTCAGAAAATAGTGTGTATAACGGAACTTGGATACAATGTAGGTGGTATGAAAAAGGTGTCACACAGTACCCAATCTAATAAAAATGTACGATCTCAATCCGAAGTACTTTCCAAATACGTATTCAAAATGCATACGGCAGACATCGAACGAAGATGATAAGCCTATGTCAATGTATCTCAGTGGAAGACGGCTAGCTGTCAAAAATCAGGGTCCATTTAAGTAATTTCTGCTATGTTATTGCAAACTATTTCAGGTTATCCTAACGAAACGAATCAAAATCTTACCCTTTTCAATCAAAAATTAATCCTGTTTATACAGCGTCAGTATATATTACACAAATTGTGACAGCAAAACCGGCCTTACGTGGGCAGGAAGTAACACAAATGCCACGTCTGGCTCCCAGAAGGCCTTTCGTAATGACGTCAGAACAACGAGATTCTCTTAGCTATTTTTAGCACTTAAAGGGTTTCCCGTACTTCCATAACAGAAGACAACAAACCTCACGAGTGTAAGCGAGGATTTGTGTACGACAGTTCACACTCGCAGGGGCTATCAGATAACAATCAATCATCAAATATTGGTTTTGACATAGCTGATACGAAGAGTTCATTCGTCAGCTATGCCAATGCAAAGTGTGCGAATGCGGACAGCTCTCAAAAGTTAACCCCTCTAAGTTTTCAATACCCTTCAGTGGGCATATGCCTAATCGCCCGTTTGCACTTTAATCGAATGATTATCGTAGACTCGGTCAGATAACAACCAACAAGACTTTGCCAAGGGCGGCAAGAGCATGTAGGAATAATTGAAAAAATAAATTGCAAAACGCCAAGGAAGATGTCGGATCACCCTAAAAGAAAGTATGTATAATTTTCATCCACTATTTTACAATCCAGCATTTGACCACGTTTTCAGTTCGATATGAGAGTTTAATATATGGGCACATTCACTGATTTAATAGTTTTAAAAGTTATGCATAGTTAAAAATTATATTTCGCCCAGGGACGTCGATCAAGGAATCGACGCTGAAGAAGATGTTGACAACTCCAATAAGAGGAAAGGGTCAATCAAGACTTACATTTTGGAAGCCCTTGGAAGCTTCTGCCATAATGGCCAAGCTCTTCTTAGTTTAGTACAGAAAGAAGCACAAGGTAAAGCAACGTCACAATGAGGATTTAAAGATTTAGTGTATTAGTAATAGGTTACCATATAGATTGCGTCTTTGCACAATGTTATTTAGATGTACATGTATTTACGATTGAAGATTACTCCACTGACGAGTTTGTCACATCCAAAGTTGCTCAACTGGGGTCTTTAATCGGTTATTACTCGGATCTTTTTACTCAGTGAGTCAAGCCTTTGTCATCATCATTACCAATCTGCATACTCAAAATAAGTATACCTAGTGTGACACTTTACTTTATTTCTAGATGTGATGTACTAACTCGCGAGAGTCTGGAGAAACTATTACAAGCCAATTTTAGGTATGTGTAATTTTACTGCTGCCCTCTATTTTATGACTTCTTCGAATTCTGCTATGACTGTCCTAAAATGTAATTTGGTTTTGTATTTATGTCATATGCATTATGAACATATATAAAACGATAAGTTTTCTTACTCAGATATCCGGAAATTCAAGAGAGCTATGATGAAATCTTAGAATTTGAAGTAAGACCGTCAATGATTAGCATGAAATAATACCCATCAAAATAACGTAGCTCACACAAAATTATGTGTTTCGCGTTATTGATTTTTTCAAAAATCAGGATGAATTTACTGGTTTTCTGGATGAGATCGACAGTAAGCTGCAGATTAACTCTCCGTCTGATGTGCTCAGTGTCGATGATGAGGGTCCAATTGATGTTCCCTTAACTGACGTAATTGAAGATAGACAAACCACCTTAAGAACAGAGCTGGCAGGAAAATCTTTAGTTATGGTGCTCTTAAGGCACTTTGCTTGACTACCGTGACGTGACCATCTGCTTCATATTCAGGCTAAACAGGTCAAACATTAGCTACCTATCGCGTTGAACAGTAATTTCTTATGATATGCAACAACTTTCTCTATGATAAATTCACGAATTCGGTTTAGAACATGAGCATTGATGAGTATGTGGTCCTTTATTTTACAGGCCGAAATTGAAGCAGCAAATGGTCGTATCATTGTTCTGTCGTTTGGTGTTAAGGAGGGAGCTCATAAGTGGATCGATGAAACTAAGTGCCCTTACAAATTATATCTGGACCCCGACAGAGAGGTAAACAGTAAGCAAACTAGCACCCAGTGGTCGCATTACCGGTAGTGATAGATGCCAGATATGTAAGACCTTTATGTTATTTTTCAGATATATTGTAAAGTGGGATTGCGTAGATCAGTTTCTAAGGTATTAGTTCTATCACATGCACATTTACCATTTTTGTTAATATATCTGTTTATTAACATCTCTTATTTCTATTTCATATTTACTGTATGTATATTTTGAATAAGACATGGGGAGTGAAAAATTTGACTTACTATGGTGAGAAGGTACGAGCTGGGAGACCATTGCCTAAAGCCTTTTCTGGAGTCGAGGATGATCCAAACCAGGTTAGAATAAATGGTTACACGAATACATGTACATCATTGCTGGGGGGTGAATCTCATACAGATTTAGAGGGATTCCCTTAGAAAAATACTCTCTATGCCATCATTTTAAGTCGAAAATGTTGTCTTACTTTTATAGATGGGTGGAGATTTTATTATTGATCCATCAGGGAAGCTGATATTTTCATACAGAAGCAGTTTTCCAGCTGATCGTCCGGATGTGGATACACTTATCAATGTGCTTAAGGTGAGCCAAGACAACCACATTGACATTTTATCAGATTTGTTTTTATTAAGGCTGTATCCATTTCATCAAATGATTCTCGGCCGCAGCCGCACCTCCGACAGATCCATCAAATTCGTATACTTCATTCCAACTAAATAAACCAAATAATCAAATCCTGCTCGAGAAATGTATTAAATAAAATCTGCATGAACAGCAACTATTCGTGTCACTCTCGGCAGCTCTCCACAACAACAGTAGAGATTCTCAGCTAACAATTTTGGGGGATCTCAAACTAATCAGTGGTTATGCCATCTGTGGCCCTATCAAAAACAACAGATAAATTTTTCTAAAAAAAACAATGTTACTCCTGCCGCATCATTGCTGATGTAAATCATTTAATTAATTTTACTTGGCCTAGTGATCTTATTTTTTGTGCTAAGTGTTGCTAATGTAATTCGTTAATCATAAGATCATATACTTTTATCATGATAGGAAAAATCTGAGTCACGAGCCAGCATCTAAGTGGCGATTATATATGTGAATACATATTAATGGATCCTGTAAGTACCGATGACAACTGTGGATAAAACCTGAAGGAATCCGCGGTTTGAATAAATTTTACTCGGCAGGCTGCACTAACTTGTTCTTCCATGTAATCGCTATCTTGTTGTCACTTACATTTTGTATCACATTTTAGAAATAAAAGATCAATTCAAAATAAATCGTACTTGCCGTTCTCTGATTCTTGGTCTAGACGTCGCACTGTCACCACAATTTCTACCATTAGGCGAGTCCACGGGGCCAAACAATCACAAAAGAAATGCTGAAGGCATATAGCCGGTCTTGAAGTCTACTTAAAGAATTAAAAAGAACACATAATATACCACACTCCTGCGCAGTGTATAGAATACTATTTGATAGCGTTTGGCGTATTCTTAGAGCTTCTTACTATAAACGCCTATCCTCCTATAGAAAAGTTTGTACTCGCTGAGTAGGAGTGTGATAATATACTAAAATATATACCACAGCATACAAATTTTGTTGCTTATAACGACTACCATTTCAATAAATTGACTGCAAACTTTTCAAAATTGATACATAACGGTACATTCACTTTTTTACTACATAGACATAGACAGGTACCAGTTTGACAGGTGCTCGTAAACAAAAACACGTGGTTTTATTTACATTTATGACAAGTGCCCGTCACGTGATCTTGTCTAGTGTGACGTCACGGAAGCCATTGGTCTACCCCCCAGTACAGTGTGAAGCAGCTCGCAGACTATAAAAGCCAGCGAGACGCTCACTTCATCGGCTTCTCCCGAGCCCACCCGGACCAGCATTAAGGGAGTTAATCGCGTTGTAAACCCACTAAACCTTCACAGATGGCCACCCAAAACCTCGTGGTGAGTTATATATTAGATTTGAGCCGAATCCGGCCGGGATTCGGGGCGATTTATACAATGAAATTTGTGTGACTGTAAATTGTGACGAATCATGGTTCGAACAGGTTCGGCAAATTCTGCGCCGTGCATAGCGAGGCCGCCGGCTCATATATGCAGTAAACTCACATGTGGCTTGTGACGTTGCGGCCTGCAATAAATACACTGTGTAACACATTGATGCGCTTTAAACACATAGGAAACAAACTTAGTTTGAAAGAATCCGTTAAGCTTAAAAACGGTCTTTACATGGGGCTACAATGTTTCTTTGTGTCATTCATTGTTTGACAAATACAGTATCGTGCTATTTATAGTTTACTTTCATCCTCTATCTTCTTTGTCATCGAGTGTTTATCAGTCCAAATATGGCCCAAACTATATTATTTATGTGCTGCACCTATTGATGGAACACTATTCGTATTAATATATAGGGTATAGCTGACGCCTGTGGATCCAAAATTATGCACTTTTTTGCCTATTCTATAATATATAAGCCTAGAAATGTAACCCCTCATTGTAAAGTATAATCAAATGACCGAAGCCAACTTGAGTATGGAATGATTTTTGGTTTTCCTTAACGATCTCAAGTACCTCCTGATTGTGCTGCTTCTCCGATTTTAGGGTAAATCAAGAATATCAAAAGTGAACTTTTCCCCTTCATTGAGACTCAATTATTCAATTTAAAATACACTCAGAAAATAAATTCGGCATTTATATAAATGGCTGTGGTTGACAAATATTTGTGTATTCATAAACACATTTGGGAATTATTAACCAAGCACCGGTATATACAACGTGAATCATTTATATATTGATACTGTTGCCAAAAGCCGTTTATATTGCAATATACTTTTATGATACACTATCAACAATTATAACTATCATAATAATTGATTGTTTAAATCGGTAACAGTAATGATATCCATTTGCATTTACACGTCACGTACTAGAGTCGATTCTCCATTTTTTATCATTAGCCAAAGTTGTATACTGGAGTAGTCGACGATGTCATTGATAACGTAAGAGAGGCCTTCTTAGATGAGGGCGTGGACGAGCAAGTTCTTCAAGAACTAAAACAGGTAAATACATATCAAAATGAAGCATATATTGTTAGCATAAAATGGGAACATTTTTATATAAATTATTATTAAACAAATTGATAAATTTATGGCCGTAATATAGATCAAAATTGATCACTATTTAAGCTATACCCCTCTTTGCATATTTATTTTAACCTTCCTCTTAGTTATGGAGCTCAAAATTGACGCAATCAAAAGCAGTTGAAGTCCCCAAAGAAAAACCAGCACCGATGGCGGGGGCCTTTGCTCAGCAGCACCAGCTTCTGCAACGGGAACAGGTCAGACAACAACGTCAACAACAAGGTCAGATTGCTACTCAACCAGCCGCTGTAGCTCGTGCTCAAGCTACTACTCAAGTCCAACAAGGTATGGCCACTGTTCGTGCGGTTTCGTTTTAAACAAACCAAACAATGGAACTACTGCATTTGAATAATACATTATTTTTTACTATTAAAGCAGCAGCTCAACCTCAAGCCCAGTTGCCTGTGTTTAATCAAGCTACTGGTGCATTAGAAATGGTAAGAAGTTTTGATTGTGTGCATGTACTACTCTCATGAGAAATTCCAAAATCATCTAGTAGAACGGAGCTACGGTACATTTCCACCTTATCCAAATGTATTGTTTTTGTAGAGTGGCGCAGCACAGGCGGCCACCAGAGCTCTACCCCAGCAACTACTTCAGCAGCAAATAGCCGCTTTACAAGGCCAATTACAACCTGGACAATCTATAGCAATCAGTTAGTATCTTATATATAACGTACTAAGAAAGTTTGATATGTTCTGTTCCGAGTTATTTCTCATTTTCCTTTAAAAATTTGTTAATAAAATTGATCTTCTGCAGACCAAGGAGGTAATCAATATATTTTGCAAGCGACGCCTACTGGACAGCATGTACTCATACAGACCCAACAAGCCCCCCAACCCCAACCTCAACAAAACTTCACTCTTGCCGCACAACCAGCACAGGATGCACAGGCAAGTAGAGAAATTATGTGTTCTTCACAAATGCAGTGTACGCGATCAACATATTCATATTACTTCAAACGCTTGTGGATCCCCGTGCTTATGTTATGATATCCTGATACATTATAGCAGCAGCAACAACAACCACAACCCACTCAGCAAGGATTGATACAGTTAGATGGTGCTAACGATTCGAGTTCTGATGACGACGATGATGATGATGATGACGACGACAAAGACGATGAGAATGATGACGAGGAAAACGAAGGAGCTGACGACATAGGCGAAGAAGAGGTATATATCATTGAGTAGACCAGTCATTCGCTTATCCAATTCAGTGTGAATTTGTGTGGTAATAAACTTAATGTATTATCCATTCACTAGGAGCCACTCAACTCGAACGATGACGTTAGTGAGGACGAAGACCAGTCAGACGTTTTTGACACCGATAATGTTGTAGTATGCCAATTTGATAAGGTAAAATACAATTGTTTATGAATTCTTGCTGGTTTTAATGAGATCACATACATTTTGTATTAAGGAAAAACTGTATAAATTTGCATTTTAAGTGATACAAATACTCTCTGTTGCAGATTAATCGTGCTAAAAATAAGTGGAAGTTTCACCTTAAGGATGGAATCATGAATCTTAATGGCAAGGACTATGTATTCCAAAAAGGCACGGGAGAAGCAGACTGGTGAACGAGTTGTGGCTGTGAATATTCGTCTTAATCATAATTTACATGTACGTATCTTACGATTGTTTATGACTTAGTGTGAAAATCATTTTTCAAAATACGAGGTGTTGTGATTGTGAGCAAAAGACTTGATGTGTCGTAAATTGTGATGAATGGAGATTTTCTTACAAAAAACGGTCAGGAATCAAATAGATATTTACCAGTAGATGTGTTTAATTGGTAGTCAATGTTTATAGATTGTTTAGTATGGGTTGAGTCACTTTCGGAACATGGTTTATTGCTGCAGCTTTTCAGATCTGAATATTAGTCCATGTAGTCAGCACTTATTGACAGCTTGCGTACATGCTATATGTTATGCTAAAATCATATCATTTGTGTCTGCCTAAGTACCAACGATTTAGCCATTTTCTACTCTTGCCTAACTACTGAGCAAGTAATAGCCCAGTAAAGGTTATCATAATGTCGGTGAACGATCAGAGGAAGGGGGGGTCGCTTTTACATCGGGCGCACCGCTCATACAATGTTACTCGACTTCAAGCGACATCAGTCTATTTCTTTAATCTTCTGAATACAATCGGTTTCCAGTATGGGTTACATGAAACAAACGTGCGACAAAAGGGATGGCTATCCGTTATACTTTTGTCATTTCTTCATATGCCACTACTTGCAAATACATGCCTCCATTTTCATACATATTTAGTAGTTTATCATGACAATTCAAAGTGAATGTACGTGTATCTTTAATTGCTATCTACCAAACAAAGTGCTTATAATATACGCGACCCTTTCATTACAAATGGACCTGGCACTACTAATCGATTTATATAAAACAGGAACCCGATGGTTGTCTGTTCGAATTGATCTGTCATTTGTGTGTTTTGTATGATTTGTCGGATTTGGGGATCATATTCGAGGTGTTGGTCAGACAGTGTCCTCCGAAATAATGTACTAGGATAACCCAAGATAATATGTTCGGATTTATGTTAATGTTTATTCTTGTAGTTACCCTTAGAGGAAGGTCTGTGTTTTAGATAATAGAATACTTTATTTTCGCAGCCTATAGTTTTGAGTCCAGAAACTTTGTTCACGGAAGATTATTTTCAATTAAAATCGGACATGTGCAGGTATATATGTGGCCATTTAAAAGTTGGAGAATGTATGAATTGTATAGAATAATTGAGATATAAAAGGAATGTATACATATCGGCTTAATTTTGTAATGTAGCAACAACAAGAATATGTATGGGCAGTATTTTTATACAGCAAGCAATTATAGGGTAATTAACGAATAACGGACACCATTTAAATTACAATGTACATCATTATATTTAAGAGATTGGTAGTTTTGATTTAATCAGTATTGTTGATTATAAGTGTAAAATGTTCTTGTGTTCATGATGACGAGTTGCTAGGCTCCAAGTGCCTGTATGTTTGTTGTTGTAAACATAACTCCTATGTAACTGTGCTTCATAAACACCCATATATGTTCTGTATAAACTCGATATGCAGTGTTAAGAATTGAATGTCTCATCGTACATGTATGCCGATACGCTCTCATGATTTGCTGCAGATTACACAAATACTGTGGCAATTGTTGTCAAAGAGTTACTTCTTACAGGTCGTGTATTATATAGGGCTTATCCCAGGTCAAGAAAATTCACGAGGTCCATTTTGCAATACTGATAGATTTTTTATGAACATGTTTTTGCAATGGTGACAATGTAGGTTTCGCGAATGAAACATCTATGTATTAGTAACATGTTGTAATTACTGCGAAACGGTTAATAATATCACCCCGAGTGCACTGGTGTTATGTGTGGGAATGGAAGAATTTAGCATCGATATCGCTCTGCTGTATGAAGCGGATATCTGTGGAACGTACGTATGGAATATGGTCCCATGTGCAATGAACGGAGAACCTGTATGCGTTGGTCATAATGACTTCATATTGAAGTCATAATAAGTCCATTCCATTGGCAAGATGATTCATGCAAGATGACCCTTAGTATCATTAAATACTGTTTGATTAATTGATGTGAAATCATTTCATGAAGCAAAGATTGTAAACACTAAAACATGTACATGCCATTTGATGTTTTTATTTATCAAGACTAGGGAATAAATATCTCAGTTTTAAACTGTAACAATGTCCATTTGTCTCACTTTTAACCTGAATATTTTTGTCGACGTATGTTTTTTTTATTATAAACTTAAAATTCAACAATGT
>JAXGGS010112202.1:23138-34430 GCA_035585475.1 Armandia brevis | reverse complement strand
TGTATAGATATACACTTAGATATAGAATATTATAGATGTATATGTAAATCTATATTTATATGAGGTATTCGACAGATCCATGAATAGAATTAACATTAAATGGTGTTACAAAAACGTGTAAACATCAATGCCACTATAAATCTATCTAATTAAATGCAAGCTACGAGTGTCACATTAATTCATGTTAATTTGACTTGACTAGAAGCTAAACATTGATGTATGAAATAACAGACCCAACAACGTGTTCGCGGTGCTATCGTACCAAAGGCATACTAGGTACTTTTAGGAGTGGTATGAATATATATAAGTCTTACCTTTGTAAATAATTTACATTTTGGTTGATTGACTCTCCTCCTCTTTGTCACAGTTAACATCTGACTCCTCCTCGCACGGAACAGAATGATAGACGTTGCCTTGACTGTCAGAGTAGGATTCGGTCGAGCCCTGTTTTCCTAGCACTTTATTGTCGCACTCTCTCTCCTCGCCTCTTGATGTTCCCTCGCCCGCCTCCTCAGATTCAGCACTGAGCGTTGATGTGTCCGTGCACGTGGTTTCTGTGGTGGTTGTGCTTAACATAGTGACCATCGTACTTTGGCTCTCTTTACGCTTATTCGCCTGCACGCCATTACTAGCTCCTGACTTTTTCAGCAGAGTGTTTGTATTATATTGACTCACACTGCGCACTGTTTTGCGGACGGGAGCATCGCTGTGTCGTCTCCCCTGCTGACCCCGTGATCCGCCATCATCGCTCCTCGACGGTCCATCATCGCAGACAGAGCTCGACTCGGGAACAATGCTCAGCCTCCGTGCCCTCTCTATGGCGGCCGTGGTGACCACCTCGTTTGGTATGGCAGTGGACATGTTGTTATTTGAGCAGCTGTGAAATATCGAGTCGTTCGGAAGGTTGTTCGGCGACGAGGGCGGCGACTGGTAGTGAATTTTGTGCGCGTCCGACCACGGTCTCGATCCTCGGCGGTCCGATAAGTAAGACTGCGTGCCCCCGGACTCGGCGTTTCTGTTCACCCGGTGTCCCAGCTGATGCTGGAGCGACGACCGCGAGTGAGACAAGGACATGGGGTTACTCGTGTATAAGTAGGTCATCCTATACTTCGCCGCTCTCTTCTCGCACATCCCAAACCTGCTGAGCATCTCGAAAAAATCCTTCTTAAATTGTTTTGTGAATATGGCGTAAAGGAACGGGTTGCAGCAGGAATTGAGAGGAAAGAAAAACACCAGTAGGATCTTCGAGTCGGTCACTGTGATAATGTCCAAGCCGAACGCGGCGGTCAGCCCGAAGAAAGCGATCGGGAACAAGCACACGAAGTCGGTGAACACGAGAATCGCCATCCGCTTGGCGATAGTCACGTCGTTTCGTCCGGCGCTGGTTTCGTTCCCTGTCACCTTCATATACATGTGAAAGTAGCACCAGCAGATAATGAAAAAGGCCACAGCGTTAACCAGCAGTAAGGAGCTGACATAGATTAACCCTATATTGGTGGAGACGTCCATAGGCAGACAAATTGCTGTGACGGAGTAGCTGCTGACTCCCAGTAGAGGTAGCATGGCCAATATCAAGGCAAAACACCAGCAGCCGACCATGATCCCTGAAGCCTGCAAAGATGCAATGTATTTGCGAAAACGAGCCATGCCCTCAATATCTAATGGAAAGCGACCCAGTTGAGTCGTAAATCAGCTAGGACAGGCAGAAAAGAGTACGGGAGGTTTAATGTCGAGATGCAGATGCTGGGCCTACCTGTTTGAGCCTGAGTCGTTTGTTGAGGTGTATGGCGTGCGAGATCGCGTACCATCTCTCCATGGTGATGACAGTCAGCGTAAACACTGACAAACATGTGCTGAAAACAGCTAAAAATCCCGCTGCCTGACATCCACCCTCGTACTGCCAAGGTATGGCATAAATAAAATACTCTTTCATGGAGTGCAAGTCAAACGCTGCCAACATCAGTAGATATGCGCCTATTAAAGGGAGACAAAAAACGCAAGCTGTAATCGGAATGAGCAAAGCTGACTTTCCAACTTGAGCAACTGGCAACCGTCTTGTATTTTGTGTCTCGTCTTTTCTGATTTATTTATCTATTGGCTTCAGCAATATAGAAAAGAAGTCATCGAATAACTTTTACCTAGAGTGAGATCCGCGAAAGCCAGGTTGCACATGAGAAACTTTGCAACCGTCAGCTTGTGTCTGCTGCACATCGTTACCGTCAACACCACGAGGTTACCAAGGAAAGCTGTTACCACCACAAACCATACGATTACTCTAAGCCAAGAGTAACCTTAAACACAAATGACGATTTAATAGACTGATTAGTACTGATGAAGTGTAAGAGTTAAGCATAGGATAAATTGTTAACTAGATAGTAATTTGGTAAGTGCCTTCTTGTTTTAGTGACCCACCCATGAGGTCCTCGCAAGGATTGAGTTGATCGACTTCTGGGGTACATTTGATGTCCCCCAATGATTTCATTACTTCGCCGGAGCCGTTGATGCCGCAGTGCTCTATGATGGTGTCGTTTGGGTCTAAATCTAAACTTCGATTGAGCCATTTCTGGTTGTCAAATTCTCTGGTGTCATCTTTCGGCTCCTCACCACCCATGTAAGCGACGTCCATGCCGTATTTGTCAGTATCTCGTTTAGTCCTTCCGAATAAAGGCGTTCTCTCTACGCTTGCTAAGGTCGGGCTGTTGTTCGATGTATGAAATCTTGATCTATATTTCGGTATCACAAACCTTGTAAACTTGTGACGCTTTTTTCTTGACAAAAATGTAGTGTCGTTTGACACATCTGGCGGGATCGGTATAGGAGCACCCCACTGTGAAAACCCGTCACCCTGCAAATCGTCACCATTGGGGTCCAGGATAGGTGCTCCCCAGCTGTCTCCGCCGTTTCCTGCTGGTATGAGGATGTGATGGGGGGTGGCAGTGTCTCGAGGTGAGCCAGTAGGTTTGGCGGAGCTTGAGCTGTCCCTCGGAGCAGTCGGTGGCAGTCGTCGCCGTGGTATTGTTGTCGTAGGAGGGTAACCGCCAGTCATGCTTTTCGTATGTCGGACAGGCGCTGTGCTTGAACTGGTAGATGTCGTCGAGCAGTTCTCCTGCACCGTCTTCTCAAAGTCTTCCCATCGTTTTGGGTCCTGAAACACATCAAGTTGTTGAAATATATATAGTTGTATGATCTGCGGAACATTGCAGATTTTCAAATCATCAAATAACTATTTAAGCGATAAATTGCTTTAAACCTAGTAGAACGAACTTACGACATTGCATTCTTAAAATGGAGAGGTCTTACAGAAAAAGCTAGAAAGAGAACTCGCCTGAACTTTGGGGTATTTAAACGCGCAGCAATGTTGCGAATATGTCAGAGTAGCCTGTTTCATCGACAGTAGCCCAAGAACAGAAGGGAAAATCTTGAGATACCACGTGTTCCTTAGAACGAGATCTGTCAGCTTCTCCAGCCCTTGCGTTGGCAGATATGATATTTTACTATCTGATAGATCGCTGAAATATGAATGTTTATATTGTTATTTTGGATACAGTATCACTTCGGGCTTTTTAATTGGTCACTAGCCAAACGGTAGCTTACCAAACATTTTATTGTTGGATTGAAACGTAAATATCGATGCTTATAGTTGGATAACTTTCAGTTCATTATACGACATCCCTGATCAGAGATTCAATTTGTTTTTACATGAACAAATTTATACATGCATGAGGTAACAGATACTTTTCTTAATCTGTTCATGTAATAACAAATTGAGTAATTGAGTAATTGCTGTATCATTATTATACCCACAGCGTATCCAGTTTGGTTGGACCTTTCTTTTTATTATGCACGAAGGCATGATCACTAATTTGAACTAAATGGTCATTCCTATTAAGAAATCTGCAAAATGAAGAAGTTAACATTAATATTAAATAAATACTGCCTTATACTAGTCATAGACTGATCTGGTATTTGAATGCCACCAATCATAAGCACTCTGTCCTACATTTCTTTAATTGTCACATTGAAAAAAGGAGTTCCAGTTATCTTCTTTATTTTGTTTCCTTGTAAATTTAACTTTGCGATTTCCAATTCATCTCTCATTTCGCTGAAGGACTGGTTGTTTAGCTCTGTAATTTCGTTATCACTCAGATCACTGAAAATGAGATTAAACAATTACTTTAATTTGCACTTTACGAACAACTAGCATATTAAAACAATATATTGTTCGTTTACATCTAGGAGGTACACTTTTTCGCAATATACAGGATTTGTCAAGTTGATATTAAAGTATAAGTAAGGACAAGTGGGTCTAGGTGTCGACTTACATTAGTGTTAAAGGTTCACCATTGTCGAAGAAAGCCCAACCCGGTGGAGCTGTCAATCCCGTCTCTTTTATTATCCTATTGAACCCGTGGAAAATAAGAAAGTTCATTTGAGAATACTATCGTTGGCTATGCTAAATTGACACAATAAGACTATTAAACTACGGGTCAACTGATGTTATCCTCGAGCTTACAAGGTTTCCAATGCACTAAAGGCACCAAAAACACCAGCTGGAATATGCTTGAGGTTAGGACTCCCTTGTATTCTCCTAAATGTACAATTAAAATTTGACGATAACTTTGAAGGTCTTCACGATAACACAATCATTCTCTGAAGATGTCTGAGTCATATTACTTACAAGTAAGGTAGATTATTTTTGGCATGAAAGTCAAAGGCTCCAATGTTTAAGTGCGCGAGCTTTAAGTTGTTTTTAAATACCCTGCAAAAGGAAGAAGAAGGAACGTTGCCCGAGTAAAGCATTACACAAAACGCATCCCCTATTGATCATATATAACGTAAAGACCATAACTGAAATGAAATTAACAATAGTTCGATAGAATACTTACAAATGTACCAATGATTTGTACTTATGGAACTTGCTCCTTCTTACGACAACGCCGAGCACATTTCTGGTTGGCGATGCAGTAATATTCACAATGCCTGTTCGTTCAAAGTTTCTGCAATCAATTTTGAAAAATAATCATTTGAATTTGTATAGATTATCAGTCTCAAGATGATTAGTTTTCTATTTGAACGAGAGCGCTAACCACTTTCATTTCAAAGCGAATTTCTCTATGCTCGCATTATCTGCATTAATATTGTTAATTCAAATTGACCTCTGACCTAATAAAGCGAATGAAAACGCTGTATTTCTTTCATTATGGGGTATTTAATACTTTAAAGGTCGCAAGACAAAACGCATTGTGAGTGCCTTTATTGGATGTCTGATAACTTTCACTTCCCTGGACATAATCTAGCTAGTTTTCAAACGCCATTGCCAATGGCAAATATCGGGTTCCCATGTATGAATGCTTGTTCCAAATTACCGGTAAATGAAATCACCCACACTCTCACCTACGCTATTTTAAAAACTGGACATTAAAAATCCTGCATTTCTACGGAAAGAAATTCGCGCGTTCATTTCGAAACCAATTATTGACGCCCCCGTTTTGCATAATTGGTCCCACGATTTGATACTTCACATAAGCGACGAGGATTATAGTTTTTATTTTCGCATTCGAAGCATATGACGGGCCACAGATCACAGAACGCTATGGAGCTCAAGTACTTTCTAAGCATTTTCTATTCGGTCAAGAATTATTAGAAAATAACAGCCATTTCCAAAGTCTCCGAACTGGGGTCTTGGATCTTAAGTAACTAGTGGCTGTACCGCCTATAATGACTGTTTTTTTTATGAATTATAATAGCCGTGGGATGACAACCAAGGCTGGTGCCTCGTATGGACATATCCAAGGTCGGACATTGTCCCTACCGGTGCTTTAAAACTGAGACACGCGCCTCCAAAGATACCGTGATCTCAACCAATATAAAGCTATATAACTACTACAAAAGCGCAATTGCAATACAACATAACGAATGGACTCATATAGTCCACTTGCTCAATTTACGTAGCTACTATGATCTTCAGATGGCCGGAAAATGCATTTCTGAATAAAATGGCAATAGATCAATAATTCAGAACCGACTTCCTGACAATGCAAAAAGCTTTTTAATTGAATGTCTCTCCTGAGCAATCATCGTCCTCCCTGCTCTGCCTGATGTTGGCCTTAAAGACATTGAGGAAAAACATGGGAATGGGAACCCGATCTTGAAAAATATTCCTGTTCCGATTGATCAAAATTGAGTCGAGACATATTGCGTTATATCTTAATGGAATACAAGAGTAAATTTCAAACATATTCCGTGGTATAAGTATGTTTACTGTAAATGAAGCGAATTAATTATGTACAGGGGGAAAATTGACGCGCAAGATTTTATCTGATCCTCTGAATCTTCATATCCCTCTCGAGTCATGATATGATCAAAGCATACCGGCCTTTGTCTCACTCAGTTGCCTCCATGAAGAATCATTCTATAAAGCTATATATGTATTTCCTATTACGGCTATGACAAATATGTATAGGTTTCGGTCACATATATCCATTTCCACGTAATTAAACCGACTCAGAGACCTGTCTTGTTTTGACGTTTAGTTTTACGTGCAGCTATGTAGGGAGCGAGGCATGGCCGCATCATCAAGCCCTTCAAACGCGACTCCATCAGGAGAAGGTCGTTAATGTTCCATATTAGCTGGTGAGTAGACGGCAAAGTCCAGAGAGCCATTGCCAGTGGCAATATTTGGCACAGATATCCTATAGACCGACGGTCGTGCAAAGCAGAAACAACTGTGAGGTACAATAACCCTTACCCCAGCATGTGCGTTTAGTACCTTGCATGCTTATGCTGCCATAACTTTATTTGTAAGGGGGCATAGCATCCAAATTTAGGCAATATAATTTAGTCTTGACTTTGTCAGCTAGGGGAAAACGGGTTAAGCAAGTCAGTAACATGTATGTGTATACAAACAATAGTTTCACAGTGCAACGGCCAAGTCAAAAAGTGAAAGCTCAATATTGGTTCTCCTCTATCTTTTTTGTATAATTATACAGATATTTCAGGTATCTATAGATTAACGAGAGGAGCGCGCAAATGTGCGCACAGCTTGGCATACTGTATCGAACGTCTGTACGTCATATTCAGAGTTGTCATGTTGTACTTAACAACAATAAGATGTAATTGTTTTGGTCTGCCCGTCGCATAATCAGACTACACAACAAACCTCATATCTCCAACCAAAGAGATCTCAAGTTAAGGGAATATACTGGAGACTCACTGGTTGTAAATAAAGTATATTTAAATTAAGAACCAATAAAAATTGACTCATCAAAAAAGCTTTAAATTTAGACACAATTTTCCGAACTCTTTGTTTACACAAATATTTTCTGCTGACACTTCCTTTTAGTTTTTACAGAAATTTCCAAGTGTGACGGGCAGCTTGATTTTAATTAGCTCTTTTACAGTAATAAAAGGATCAATCTGATACACATGCCTTAATAAAATGGGAACTATATTGAATTTCTATCCACTCATATCAAAATATTTGTGAAACATCACAGATTAAAGTGATACAACGGACTTATGTATGGGTTGCTATGTAGGTGGATTCAGCCCGGTTAATCTAGCTTGAAGACAAGCTGATGACAAGGACGCAATTATCCAATTATGTTGTTATGCGTGCGGACATATTTACATGACCTGCGTGTGCTCTGAAACATGCTAATGACATGCATGTACAATATGAAATATTTATAGTGTATAGTGTAAATCGGCTTATTAATAAATATATATTTATATTTTTTAAATAATTACACATGAAAATCATTAGGGATTAGAAATTTAGGGGAATGGTTAACTTGAGGTTTCCTATAACTGGTATTAAATTAATGACTATTTAAAAATAGTTCTGAAAGGTTGAGGGATAATATATTGATCGATTTTAAGTTATTGATAAATACTTTAATTTAATTCCGAGATGCATGAGTTCGTAAGGTCGTTTTGCATCCGAAGGTATTAAGTTTAAAATCTTGTTATCGTGAAAGTCCTTTATCGAAGCTTGCGTGTTTAATTTTATGAAGTTTAGACAATTAAACATCACTTTAGACACACTGACCTTAAAACGGATACGCGTTTTCGATTAAATTCAATGTACAATAATGTATATGTGTGTTACTTGATATGGAGTCACTGTATCCTATAAGATATGTCGCTCAATTAATAACTAAATAACTTGTTAAAGGTGATTAAAAAAGATTCCGGAAATGGTATTAAGATTGGTTTCCTGATTCTTGGAATTCTACTGTACTGATGTAAACATCTCTGCTACCCTGGATTAGTCCAAATACTGTTAGCGCTAGATGCCTATTGTCATGTCAGTTTTAATAAAACATTAAACGTTACCCTTTGTTGACGCAACTATGAGAAATTATTCAATTTCAGACTTGGCTTTTAGTCATAATAGAATGATCATGCAATTGCGAAACCCGCTTGCACTCACAAAATGTATTGTGTATTCAGACAAAGTTTTTAGAGTGAATGATCTTAAAAAGTATAAAAAACTCAAAATATTGTGAAAACATATTTGATTGAAATTCATGTATTAAGATGATTAAGAAGTGAATCCATATTAACTAGCATTTTATGATATTCTGATTGCACAACTTTCATGCAATGCATAAACATAGATTCAAAATGCAATGAAGGTATATTGAACAAAATTATTACAAAATCAGTAACCTTCTATAACGTTTTATGAAATAGTATATGTAGGTGCGTTTTAAATCATTTAACCACTTTGGATAATTGAATAGATTTGAAACATTAAACATCATAGAATCTCGGGATGATTCTGTGTAGGTTGTCAACAAAGTTAATACATATCAGCGAACCACATGATAAATAATTGTGAATGAAAAGGGAATTGTCCTTAACGACAGAAGATAACACGCTGGCGGTAGGTCGGTTTCAACCTCAGGATGCTAGATGTCAGGTCATTTAATCAGCTAATTTCACTCGTTGCCACCGTTTATATCCGTCTTGGAGGGTAACTACGTCTGTGGTTAAATGCGTGAGAAAAGAACATACCGTCTTTAATTTCTTCGTGGGTGAGGGTACAACGTTGGTAGTGACCGAGCTACGTGCCGCTGCTAACCTCTGTCAGTCAATTACTCGAGCAATTTGCCCAGACAAAGGAGGTGGGTTACCTGGAGGTGTGCCGGTAAGAATGCCCAATTGGCGGTGGCATCATCGATTCCGAGCGCTCAACTAATTTCTATTAGAATTCCTCGTGTTATTAAACGTCTCTCGGAAAGTTAAGCCCGGTGTTGGTGAGAATTTAAACACGGGCGCCTGCTAAAGGAAAGGCTACCTTGATCTGTTGATTCTCCGTCACCTCCTTTTTATACCTCACTAAAGGTTTACAAGCTTAGGATAGAAACACATATCTAATGAAATACACAGGTAGAATATGGGTCAGTTGCAAAAATCAAGTCAAAAGCCCAAGAAAGTCCTTAATCAGAATGGGTCCTCAAGGTTGGAGAGATTTATAGGGTGCTGAAAATATGAAAAATTCGGGACCCACTAAATTGGCGGGCCTATCTTCCAAATGATGAAAAGGGCGCCATTCAATTTTGAACTATGCTTAGTGTTAATTAGGGAAACACACTATACAAGTCTCTTTAAATATCATTGGAGCTCAGTATAAATCTATGCCGACCTCTGATAATAAGAATAATAATTCTAAACATTAAAAAAGGTCGATGCGACTGAAGTCCTGCTAGACCGGTTAAATAGGTATCGCCCTGAGGCTGAGGATTTGGAAACCAGAAGAAGAAGTGCTAGCATGCATTCATGGGACAAACAGGCGATCGCAGCATAACGACAATTCATTTATTTGATGCGTTCACACTAGTCAAAATGCATTCATGTCTCAGTGTAGACGGAAATGGCATATAATTGTAAAAAATAGTTGTAATTCAGCCAGATCGCATCAACGATCGACATACCGCCTCCGGAATTTCAAATCAACCATGACCAAGAATCATGATACTCAGTTGCTAGTAATATCGTCGAAAGTAAGCAGCCTCGGCATCTACAACAGGTAAATCGTTTCACCTTAAAAGGAAATTACCTCATGATTCTATGTAAATTAATAATTTTCAGCGAAAATGTCTCCAATTGCACATCTACATGACAACCCAGTTCAAAGAGAGGTGTACACATTTTGTTAACTGTTTAACGTGGGTATGAGCGAGCATTCAGATTCAGATACCTGGATTACAAATAACCAACAGGGTTCAAGTGATTTGAGCATTGATCGGCGAGTATCGGTTATCAACCACAACCTTTATCATAGCTGTTGAGTAGTTGTAATAAGTCTCACGTTTATTTATTTAGGATCGACCGCGCGAGAACAAGTGTCTCTAACCGTATTTCCGTGTGCGCCATCTTTATCACACGCAGCAATCGGGCATTAGCTCCTAACCCATCGAAAATCATCCCTCGCTCGCCGCCGGTACAATAGCTTCACAAATATTGGTTCAGCAATAAATCTCAGATAAAACCATGGCTAATAGTCGCCGACACGGCATGTGCATTCCTGTAAATGGACTGCGCAAAACCGAGCGGTGATCAGCACGGTGGCAGATCGAGGAGAATAAGCTCCCCCTTTTCAACTTATTTTTGATGGCGCGGTGTTCTGTGTACCTACTTCGTACCAGTGATATACCAGCTTGCATTTCAGGAAAAAACAACTTGTAGTACGCGTATCATATACAATCCACACAGGATTGGAAATCGGTTGCAAATATCCATTGAATCTCGAAAAGTATACACGGTGTGAAATGAGATAAAAGTGCATGTCTGCATGATAACTGACCCATGTAGCTTGCGTTCATCAATATCTATATCAGATGCCGCTTATTAATTCTTAAGAAGCACTTAAAATAGCAATTCTTCATGGAAACTTGCGACCACTCATAATACACAGACTGCAGATATTTATATCAGATTTTAGTGGTTTGACATCGCAGAATTAGATCAACGACCTTAACACACCTTTGCATTTGTATTAGCATAGATAATCTGATTTCAGACATGCGATCACCGGAGCTACTCTATTTCTAACTATACCCAGTTTAAGTTTGTTAATCGGTCTTATGTATCGATTCTGTTTACAGAATTATAGGAACGCGTATGTAAATCAACACAAGAATGATACATAAGGTTAAGCGCATCTCATCTTGACTATCAACTTCACGCTAAACCGTAAATCTTCATCGCATTTTGAGATTAACCGAAACCAATTGAAATGCATGCATGCCTATAGTGTGTGTATTTTTAATCTACTCAGGTTTA
>JAXGGS010112091.1:0-19719 GCA_035585475.1 Armandia brevis | reverse complement strand
CTGATGAAGTCATCGATTTGATCAATAAGGTTGTCAAGCAGATGTGAAGCATTTTGTTCCGGACTGGTGAGCAAGGCCTCAACATCACCTGTTCCTGATTTATCAGATAATAACTAGCTGGTTCGTTTATATCATAGCATTGTAACAATGGACAAGTTATATCTATTGTTAGACAATGTTGAACAATAAAGTTAATTGTGAATGTTTAGTTAATGTCCCTCTATTATTGTTTACATGTTTATATGTCTTTGTTTACGTCGAGATAGTTATCCAGTGTTTGTCAGAGTGTGGCTGTCACACCCCAATGGCAGTGATGCCCCTTGCGGTCACACCTAGGTTGTACTTTCCTCGATCACGCGTTGATAAAGTATTCCGAAGAATATGTTGGACTCGTGTTATTTTACATTGAAAAACTTCAACAGGTAATAGCCCAGGTAACCAAGGACACTGCATACCAGAAGATTTACGGAACCGACACTTTACGGAGAACACGCTACGGAGTACCCAAGCAGAGTAACATCAAACCAACAAGATGGGACTAGAGGACGAGTGGTCAATCAGTTGTCTTGATAAGGAATCGAAATGGGTGACCTGGAAGGTTCAAATGAAACATTTGTTGCTGGGCAATGAACTCTGGGGGTACGTGGACGAAACCTAGAAACAACTGATGGATACACAGGAAAATACAGCGCTTTGTGCGTCCTTCAAGAAGAAGAATCAAAAAGCACTGACCAATATTACGCTGTTCATAAGTACGAACACTGTACTCATTACCTGAAAATGTGAGAGTCTGGCGAAGGCATGGAAGGCTCCTTTGAATCGGTACGAGAAAAGCTCCACTTTAGGAAGAAGTACTTTTGCAAGGACATGGTGGAAGGGGGGACGTCGACAAAGACCTCTGAGACATGTGCCACATTACCGATCGACTGGCATGGGTGAACTTACTGATCTCAGCAGTAGGATCAGGTAATGACTTTGTTAGGTAGTTTGCCCACCACATATTCAGTTGTAGTAATGACGCTAGGAGCTCAGATCAACAAGACTGACCAGCACAACCCCAATTTGAACGAAGAGATTAGTCGGGGAACCGTCTCCAGATTGTCAGGGGATCAGGCCCTAGTGGAAGCGCAATCCAGGAAAGGACGGCAGAAGTCGAAAACTTCAGCCAAAGTAAGGTGTTACAACTGTAACAAAATTGAACATATCAGCTGTAATTGCCACCCAGAAGGGCCACCATGCTAAGGCAGCAGCAGAGACATCGGAGGAGGTCATTTTCTGTACTCCCATGACAAAGAGCATTGGCAGGAACAACTGTTGGATCATAGACAGTGAAGCGTCGAGTCATATGACATGGGACCACACCATAATGACCGACTACAAGACAGTGCAGAAAAGCTGATTGGTGAAGCTGGGGGATTGTCATGTTGCAACGGCAATCAGGGTAGGTAGAGTGCACCTGGTGTTGTACCATAGTGATGGACCAGGACTTACACGACTCTTTCCAGAGTCTTACACATTCCTGACATGTCATGCAATCTGATGTTCATCCGTTCGATCACAACTGGTGGTCAAAAGATGTCCGTTGATGGACACACCTATGTATGTGATAGCAAAACCGGTAAGACAATCGCGACCAGGACCCATAAAGGTAGTCTTTATATTCTAGAGGGGCAAGCCAAGTAGCCAGGACGAGTGGAAACCATGAGCGTTGCAGTCAACAACTAAGTTGATCTCTGGTATCAGCACCTGGAACATGCAAGCATACCTGTGATGAGTCAGGTTATCAGCAGACAAGAAGACTTGAAGGTGACAATAATGAAGGACAATTAACTTAACTTCTGCTGTTGTACCTAGGCCAAATATGTCCGCCATACGCCCAAGTCGCTGACCCAGAAGAGGACGACCAGGGAGCTAGGCATCATGCACAACTATGTTTGTGGGCCTGTACAAGTCGCAACACACAGGGGCAGCATATACTTTGTCACCTTCATCGACAATATGACAAGGTATTGTGCTGTCTATCCATAGACAAACAAGTCACAGAAGAATATACGGCAAGCATTACCGAGTCATCGGCATTGAAACATGGCACCTTACACACCAACAACGGGGGAGAATATACCAGTAAAGAGTTCAAGAAACATCTGTGTGACAAAGAGATAAAGATGAGATGTTCATTCCACACACTCCAGAATAAGACAGGATCGCGGAGAGAATGAACAGGACCATTGTCAAGAAAACAAAGGCAATGCTGTATCATGCTGACCTGCATTCTGGGGAAAAACTTTGAATGCCACCATGTACATCATCAAACACTTGCCAGAACCAGGCTCTAGGAGGACAGATCACTCCGTACAAACAGTGGTAAGGAAAGAAAGTTGAATTAGACACGCTCCGGGTATTCGGGTGCATCGCATATGCACATATACCATAACTGCAGAGGAAGAATCTTGAAGAGAAGACAGGGAGGCTGTGTTTCATTAGTTACTTTGGATCCCGTGGCTACCGCTTGATGGACAAATCAAGCATGTGTGATCAACTTCAAGGAGTCCAAGACAGTAGAAGTCGCATATCCACCCACCTGGCCAGTCATGCAGGAAGTTGCTGCCCCATCATAGCCAGCGCAGGAACAACACAGGCCTCAGAGGGATACTGTCAGATACAGATATGACAAATTATAATACTCCTTAGAAGACACTGAACATCATGCATTCACAGCCCTAGGAGGACTCGAGCCTAGGACTAGGACCGAAACGAGCCAGTGGCTAGAAGCTGCGAAAAAATACGAATCCCTGAAAACGTACAACACCTGGGTGCATTGCCTTAGAGAGGGATGAATATTCATCAAATGGACGTTGTCACTGTGTTCTTGAACAGAATGTTGAAGGAGGAGATCTACATGAGGCAGCCTGAATGCTTTGAGGAGTGAGTTAAGGAAGAACTTTACTGTAAGCTGAAGAGCTCTCTCTACAGCTTCAAGCAATTGGCTAGATGTTGGTTAGAGGAACTGAAGTTGTACCTCACCAGACTAGGGTTTGAGCAAAGCACCGCTGACCCGTGCATTTTTCACAAGTGGGATGGAGAAAAGCTGATGATTATCAGTGTTTAGGTCAACAGTTTACTCCTTGTAGACGTTGTGGCACACCTAACCAGCCTGAAGATCGCCCTGAGCAAGAAATTTCACATGAAAGATCTCCAATACTGTTTGGGGATCAGCGTCCGTCAGACAGCCAACTCTCTGTAAATGCACCAGAAGCAGTACATCATGGACATGCTGAAGAAGTTTGGTATGACCGAGGCATACCCTGTGACTATGCCCTTGGATTCAAGCATGCAGCTTGTCAAGGATGACATAGTCAGCAAATCTGCTGACAAAACCCTGTTCCACAGTCTTCTAGGAAGTCTCTTGTATGCAGCCAGCTCAACCCGGTCAGATATAACATATTTGGTCAACACAGTAGCCCGATACGCTGCAAAACCGTCTGAAACGCACATGACATGTGCTAAGCACATCTTGAGGTATCTGAAAGGAACCCAAGATCTCCCTCTCACCTTCGAGAGGAACAACAAGCCAATTGTAGGCTACTCAGACGCTGATTTGGCTGGGGACAGGAAAACCAGAAAGTCGACCTCTGGCAATGTCTTCATGTTGGCTAATGAGCAGACCTTGATAGCTCTCTCATGAGTAGAGGCCGAATACATCACCCTTAGCCTGGGGACACAGGAAATGACAAGGCTTCGTCATCTCCTCAGGGAGTATGGGACCAACATCTCCCAAACCAGTGCCATGATGGAAGATAACCAAGGGGCCATTCGTAATGGCAAAGAACCCTGTCTTTCACAACCGCGAAAAGCACATCCAGATTAAATATCACTATGTGCGCAAAGCAGATTAGACCGGAGTCTTGAATCCCCTTGGATTGCAGATCCAAGGACATGTTGGCTGACGTCTTCACCAAGCCATTACCCTGTGACCATCTCGAGAGAATCCGAGGATTGCTGGGTCTCAAAGCAGTCAAATAGAACTGTTAGGAACAACAACGACCTAAATGCAAAAGAACACGAATGTCAATGAAAGTAGCGAATGTCGATGGAAGGTGATTGGTCAAGCTGGAGGACAGCAGCACATGTCGATGGTAGCTAATTGGTCAAGCTGATAGGCAATAGTGAATGTTGATGTTAGGTGATTAGTCAAGCTGGAATACAGCAGCATATGTCGATGGTAGCTGATTGGTCAAGGTGATAAACAGCAACATTGTGTCGATGCTAGCAGATTGGACAAGCTGGTAGGCAGTACTGGTGTCGCTGTTTGCGGATTGGTCAAGTTGTTGGGAAGCAGTAGACGTCAATTGCTGCTGATTGGTCAAGATGGAGGGCAGCAGTGAATGTTGATGGTAGGTGATCGGTCAACTTGTTAGGCAGCAGTGGATATTGATAACAGCAGATCGGTCAATCTGGAGCACATAAGCATATGTCAATGCTAGCAGATTGGACAAGCTGGTAGGCAGCAGTGGATGTCGATGGTAGCTGATTGATCAAGCTAGTTGTCAGCAGCAGACCTAAATTGCTGCTGATCGGTCTAGCTGAAAGGCAGCAGAAAATGTTGATGGTAGGTGATAGGTCAAGCTGGTGGACAGCAGCACTTGTCGATGGTAGCTGATTGGTCAAGCTGGTTGTCAGCAGTGGACGTCAATTGCTGTTGATTGGTCAAGCTAGATGGCAGCAGTGGATGTCGATGGTAAGTGATTGGTCAAGCTTGTTGGCAGCAGCAGACGTCAATTGCTGTTGGTAGGTCAAACTAGTAGGTAGTACTGAATGTCGATGCTAGCAGATTGGCCAAGCTAGTAGTCAACCTTGGATGTTGATGCTAGCAGATCGGTCAAGCTGGAAGGCAGCAATGGATGTTAATGGTAGCTGGTTGGTCAAGCTGTTGGCAGCAGTGGATGACGATGGTAGGTGATTGGTCAAACCGGTAGGCAGCAGTGGATGTCAATGGTAGCGGATCAGTCAAGCTTGAGGACAGCACCACATGTCGATAGAGGCAGACCGGTCAAGCTTGAAGACATTAGCATATGTGGATGGTAGCTGATTGGTTAAGCTGGAAGACATAAGCATATGTTGATGGTAGCTGATTGGTCAAGCTGGAAAACATTAGCATATGTTAATGGTAGCAGATCAGTCAAGCTAGGAGGCAGCAGCAGACGTCAATCGCTGCTGATTGGTCAAGCTTGAATACAGCAACATATGTCGATGGTAGCTGATTGGTCAAGGTGATAAACAGCAATCATATGTCGATGCTAGCAGATTGGTCAAGCTGGTAGGCAGAAGTGAATGTCGATAGTAGGTAATTCGTAACGCAAGAGGACAGCAGCACATTTCGATGGTAGTAGATCGATCAAGGTACTAAGCAGCAGTGTATGTTGATGGAAGCTGATCGGTCTAGCTAGTAGGCAGCAGTGGATGTGGATGGAAGCAGATCGGTCAAGCTGGTAGGCAGCTGTGAATGTCGATGAAAGCAGATCGGTCAAGCTGGTAGGCAGCAGCAAATGTCGATGGTAGCTGATTGGTCAAGTTAGTAGGCAGCAACAGACATAAATTGCTGATGATTGGTCAAGCTGGTAGGTAGCAGTAAATGTTGATGGTAGCTGATTTGTCAAGCGAGTAGGTAGCAACAGACATAAATTGCCGACGATTAGTCAAGCTGGTAGGCAGCAGTGAATCGTGATAGTAGGGGACTGGTCAAGCTTGAAGACAGCAGCATATGTCGATGCTAGCTGATTGGTCAAGCTGGTAGGCAGCAGTGGATATCAATGGTGGCTGATTGGCAAGTTGGTAGGCAGCAGCAAATGTTGATGGTAGGTGATTGTTCAAGCTTGTTGTCAGCGGCAGACATCAATTGCTGCTGATCAGTCAAGTTGGTAGGCAGCAGCAAATGTCGATGGTAGGTGATTGTTCAAGCATGTTGTCAGCGACAGACATCAATTGCTGCTGATTTGTCAAGCTGGTCGGCAGCAGTGAATGTCGATGGTAGGTGATCGGTCAACTGGTTAGGAAGCAGTGGATATTGATAATAGCAGATCGGTCAAAATGGAAGACATTAGCATTTGTCAATGCTAGCAGATTGGTCAAGCTGGTAGGCAGCATTGGATGTCGATGGTAGCTGATCGGTCAAGTCGGTAGGCAGCAGTATATGTCGATGGTAGCAGATTGGACAAGCTGGTAGGCAATGGTGGATGTCGATGGTAGCTGATTGATCAAGCTTGTTGTCAGCAACAGATGCCAATTGCTGATGATTGGTCAAGCTAGAAGGTAGTTGTGAATGTCGATGGTAGGTGATTAGTCAAGCTGGTAAACAACAGCATATGTCCATGCTAGCAGATTGGTCAAGCTAGTAGCTAGCTGTGTATGTTTAATGGTAAGTGATTGGTCAAGCTGGAATACATTAGCACATGTTAATTGTAGCAGATTGGTCTAGCCGGTAGACAGCAGTGGATGTTGATGGTTGCTGATCGATCAAGCGGGAGGACAGCATAGGTAGTTGATGGCTGATTTATCAAGCTCGTAGATAGTAACGGATGTTGATGGTTACTTATCCCCCTCAAGCACATAAGCCACCGTTTGCATTGTGGTTGATAGGTCATGTTGTTAGCCTGCCGCCGTTGACATTGTGGTAGATAGGTCATGATGCTAGCCTGCCGCCGTTGACATTGTGGTAGATAGGTCATGTTGTTAGCCAGCCGCCGTTGACATTGTGGTAGATAGGTCATGTTGTTAGCCAGCCGCCGTTGACATTGTGGTAGATAGGTCATGACCAGCAACAGAAATGGATGGCAGATGATCCCTCATGGAGAGAAGTGTTTGTCGATGTTTGCTTTTTTATCAAGGCCAATGTAGCTGCAGATCTAGACGTGTGTTGGATTGCATGAAAATGACTCCGTTGACATTTAATGTCGAGGGCATATTTTGATAGAAGTGCTTCGGGTTTTGCAATAGAAATTTGACCGTTGGCGGGGGTCTATATAATGACAGAATAAACGTGCAAAACTGCATGATAAGGAGAACACTTCGTCTTGTTTCGCCACATGCACAACCGAGATAAAAGCCCGCCCGATTGTAAGATGACTGACCGAGCTTCTAATATGGGAGCAAATTATCTTTAAATTCGGAAGGCTTAGTAGTATTAGTAGTCATAGTTATTTTTAGTCATTCCCAAGACCATACTGTCGGTGCAATAGTAAGCGTGACAAACATTATGCTCTTCGATTGAAAATGCAAATATCTAGCGTGAAGTTTGAATAAGGAAACAATTACCCTACGAATAAAAGGTGGCCAATTTTAAAGTAATTTTGTAGCTGTACCTTTTTTCATCTTAGGTTTCCCCGCCATAATCGTCTTAAGCTGCCACAACCGAAAAGTGCGTCTCTCCTGATCAGCGATCTGTTGCCAAGTCAGATGTCTGTGTAATCAGTTGGCTTCGGTTGTTAGGGATAGATACTTAATTTGTATCCAGGGCAGTGCGCATGCTCGTGCACTTGTTTTTAAGCATGCTAATTACAAGTGATCTATTGTTATTCACCTAAAACTTTCTTTGTACGTACGGAGATGCTTGAGATCGATGTCATTTTTCACCGATCAATTAGGATAAAAATACTTCGTTAAACGTAATCCGTGTTTTCTGTCACGTATTAATTGAGAAGCACTGTGCTTATTGATACCCTGGGTAAAAAAATTACTTCGCGCCTAGTATTGATATTAATGTTTCTATTGATGACCTTTCACATTTATATATCATTCAATTCAAACTATATCGCTTCTGGACAAAGCGTGACTAGACCGATCTACTTATATCGATGAGTAATTAAACTTAAACAAGTGCCTGGTTGACGTAGATAAACTATCTATGGTTAGCTATAGGCCACATCATACAAGTTGATAGTTTCTCACTATTGGCATGTTCGGACGGAATAAGTTTCTGATAGCGTTTATCCCGAGAAACAATGAATAACATACACATGGCCTTCCAGTGGTTACAGCTTGTAATGCCGAGAACATGAGTGACATCGCGTCTGATCGCCACTTCTGATTAAAGATGATTTAATGCTATATAGACACCATATATTGTGATGCCCATGTGAGGACCTCCCCAGTGAACAGTTTTATATTCAAGATACATACAGCACATTCCAGTAATCCTCTGATAGATTTATTCGTTTGTGATTGCAAGATTCAGTCACGGAGTATTGTCGTGAATAATTTATTAAAGGACGTGCTAAAACCAAAAATACATGTATCATTAACCCTACAATCAGGCATGTTTGATTCATACGATGCGATTCATAAAATTCGTCGTGTCACCCCTTTGATGTTGGTCAAAATATGTGATTAATGCGAATACGAACGCTGATATCACCTTTACAAAGTGTTGAATTGAGGTCATCTTTGAGTATATTTCTTAACAAGTTATGCTTTGTTTTAATCACCATGTTAGGTAATTTGGCCCACTTATATTGCTTAATAAGTGCGCTGTTAAATAGCCGATAAGAACTGACTGATTTGAGGGTCGTGACATGTATTAGTGCATCACGATTTCTGAAAGCTCGGGAATACCCTATACAGATATCGGAATAAGGGTCGAAATATATAACGTCTACGGGTGTAATTGTAATAAAACACTTGCCTTATATATAAGATAATTATATAATGGATTGTTCAATGAAAATGGGACGTTAAACAAATACTGATCAACTAGGCCTGCGACTCTCTCAAATTATCAATGGGATTTCCAACCACACGGCACATACTTCATTTATATCTGTTATACTCGTCGTTCATATTGACGTCTCAAACAGAATCATAAACTTTCATAACGCTGTACACTTATATCTGAGGTCTCGAATCAGAAGACAAAACTTTCATAAAGTTGTCCACTTAAATCTATCGTCTCAAATCAGAACACAGAACTGACAGCGCTGTACACTATAAATGGCCAAACTCGTGCAGTCTCTTGACTGACTGCCCTCTTACCGGCCCTCCCTCTTAACTGACTGCCCTCTCACCGGTCAGCCGTCTTGACTGACTGCCCTCTCACCGGTCAGTCCTCTTGACTGACTGCCCTCTCGCCAGTCAGCCCTCTTCACTGACTGTCCTCTCACCGGTCAGCCGTCTTGACTGACTGCCCTCTCACCGGTCAGCCCTCTTCACTGACTGTCCTCTCACCGGTCAGCCCTCTTAACTGACTGCCCTCTCACCAGTCAGCCCTCTTGACTGACTGCCCCCTCACCGGTCCGCCCTCTTGACTAACTGCCCTCTCCCAGTCAGCCATCTTTGCTGACTGCCCTCTCACCAGTCAGCCATCTTTGCTGACTGCATTCTAACCAGTCAGCCTTCTTAACTGACTGCCCTATTACCTGTCAGCCCTCTTGACTAACTGCGCTATCACCGGTCATCCCTCTTATCTGACTGCCCTCTCACCGGTCAGCCGTCTTAACTGACTGCCCTCTCACCGGTCAGTCCTCTTGACTGACTGCCCTCTCACCGGTCAGTCCTCTTGACTGACTGTCCTCTCACCGGTCAGCCGTCTTGACTGACTGCCCTCTCACCGGTCAGTCCTCTTCACTGACTGTCCTCTCACCGGTCAGCCGTCTTGACTGACTGCCCTGTCACCGGTCAGTCCTCTTGACTGACTGCCCTCCAATCGGTCAGCCCTCTTTGCTGACTGACTGCCTTCTCACTGGTCAGTCCTCTTGACTGACTGTCCTCTCACTGGTCAGCCCTCTTGACTAACTGCGCTATCACCGGTCATCCCTCTTATCTGACTGCCCTCTCACCGGCCAGCCCTCTTGACTGACTGCCCTCTCACCGGTCAGCCCTATTGACTGATTGCCCTCTCACCAGCCAGCCCTCTTGACCGACTGCCCTCTCACCGGCCAGCCCTCTTGACCGACTGCCCTCTCACCGGTCAGCCCTCTTGACCGACTGCCCTCTCACCGGTCAGCCCTCTTGACTGACTGCCCTCTCATTGGTCATTTCGTACAAATTCACACATTCAATTCCCTGTGTATCTGTATCAGTGAATGAATATGCTTAAGAATGGTCGATCTATGGTCCACATGTTACAATATATATTCACGTTAGCATAATATTAAATCGATGAAAGTGGGAGTGAGGATACTCGGATTCTATCTAGTTATTTCTTATAAGAAAAATCCATGTGAAACAAGCAAATGTGTGAACTTTCAAACAGATCTGGGAGAAAATAACATACGAAACACATACGTCCGTTGAATTTGCGGTAAGCCTACATTTAAAATAGCGACGTGTCATCAGCTCTTAATTCGCGGGCCCTACATACATGTACATGGTAGGGGTAGTATGTATCGTTAATTCATAGTTTTTCAATGAACTTCTACTGAGGCTGACAGTCACTTGGGGCATTATGGGAAATTTTTCTCAATTAAAAAAATCATTCATCAACATATCATATCATAATTGTTCACATTATTAATTATCATTTATCCGGCAATTATTCTACTCTATCAAGAATTATTTTAGAATATTATTGCTTATCTCTCTCTAATTCATACTATTTTGTACTTACTGTTTATAATTTTGCAATATTTTATCATTTCTACTTATCCAGTAAATATTTTCAAAAACTCTCTAATATCCAATAATATCCGCACTTATCCTAAATAATTTTCATGAAATTCCCGATCAGCTACAAATATCATCCACACCATTTTGAATTATCCCGAGCTATGACGCCATATTGTTATTTAGTCTACAGTATTTTAGATCATTCTTTGGAAATTCGATATTATTAATGCTTTTATTCAACGATATTTTAATTCAATTTAATCATAAAATCCTTATCCCAAAGACACTTTTTACATCCGTAATATTTATAAATGCAATTGTCTTACATAATTCTAGCATATTTTCACTCAAATCATATTTGATTTTTCAAAATACCATGCGCCCCTAGTTACCATTACCCTGCTGCCCCTGGCGCTCCCGGGGACACAGAGCCCAGCTCATTCAGCGATCTGTCTAACATACATGTTATTTACAAATGAATTGTTCTTGGTAACAGATTTAAATCATATGATTAATGCACTTTTCACAGATGTACCAATGCATAATCAACTATGCCTCAATTTATACGTGCAGCTGTTCCATGCAGTTTTAATTGAAAAGTTAATGATATACATGATATTTTCAATATAAAGTTTCATATCATTTGAAATTAGATTGATATTGCTATGAAATTATGTGCTACAAATTTAGTTTAGTTTAGACAATTCATTAGTCCAGAACATTGCATTAATAACCTTAAATTAACCATATTTTCTTGAGTATAATTTTGTCTTGTTTATATGATTATTTTGATGTTTCAATAAATGCTTTTGATTCATCATTTAGAGTTTAACATTTCAAATCTAGTTCAATAAGGCTTCTTTTACTAATTGCCACTAACAACTAACTTGTCAAGTAATATTTCCACTCTACTATCGGATGAAACATGGAAACCAAGTCTACTCCCAAAAGGCATTAAAGACGTTGTGAATATTCCAAAGACGTCACCGTTGATCTTGATCTGCCCTTGTCCATGAAGAACAAATACCTGGACGGACACAGGAAATTATTAAACCATTGCGTCAATGACAAATTCTTCTAAAGTAATATAATATCACCGTCGTACCGAGAAACTTATAGCACCAACTGAGAAACAGAACATAATTCGCACCTCAATATCATTCCAGGTATTCTCTGTCAACGCTGGTCTGCCAGTCATTTCCAAGCATTGCCGGGTTGAAAACTGACCCCCATTCATCATTGTCCAACATGATAAATTCCTGCAGTTGGTCAAAATTAAAATGTTAGTAAAACTGTACAGGAATAGTTAGTAGGAAGTCATTTATTCATCATTCGTGAAAAAAGAAACGTGCATACCTTGATTGAATCTCAATGTAATCGTATTCGAGGTCATGTTTCCAGTTTAGAAACGCTCCCAGCTTGAAATCTACCGGGGGGCTAATCGGTTTAGCTCTCAGTTTAATACGGTACCGATCGATGAACGTAAATTTCTCGCTAGAAAACACTCCGCAACTCACGCCTTCCGTTTCCGAGCTAGCGTTTGTGGTGGATAGTACAAGTGTTGTGTCGATCGGACTTGACGCCAGATGTGGACAATTCTCAAGAAGAAAGTCCTCTGGAATGATAAAAAGGTCCGTAGTTTTCTTTGACGTTTCCCGGATAGTACGGAAAACTGCTAAAGCATGTTGCCGAAAATAAATAAATGGCTAATCTAACCTTTGCTCAGTGACCTTTCACATGATGCTGGGAATTCGTGAATAACGTCAGTTTCCTCTGGAGATAAGGTTTTTGATAAAACATAACTATGAATATGAAAACGATACCACTTTATATTTTCTGACTTACCTGTTAGTGTGGCATCCTTAAAGCTTATGATATTATTGTACCCATTTGGTGAAACTACACCCACACGACTGTTTAATTCATAATGTGACTCATGGATTGCCACAAAATGAGAATCCTTATATATCTGAAAATGGTAATTGAACATTGAGATGTCTATATTCCAGGCAGATGATGGTATCTTTAAGAAACCTTATAAAAGTATATCTTGCCATTTGATTAATAAACACATTGCGTACAATTCATTTAATGATACGCAACAGGATATAACTGGTAGTTTGGTAAACGCAGTGTATTACGGAGGATTACATAATTTTGAGGTGCAGTTGATGATAAAACATTTACGTGCTTAACTCTGACTATACCTTTGCTTATTTGGATGGGTACCATATATCCAAATTTGTGGTAGATCAGTTTTCCTGTATGGCGTACAGCGCAACAATTGTCATTATAATAATAGGATTAGAGGTTTCGGAACTGACCTTTGCATGAGTGGCATTTACTTCTATCGTCACATTGAACCATGTGTCATATCCTGGGCGGCTACCAGGGCACGGTTTAGTCTCGGTGGGGTGGTTCGCACCTGTCCCAGTGTAGCCAAGCTGATAACATGGGGCTGTCTGATGTGGTCTGTAATTTGAAGCAGTTGTTGCAAGGCGCCCACTTCAACATTCACTGGTTAAATGCGTTAATAATCCGGCAGAGAGAGTTCATTTTCGTGAAAGCAGTCAACAAAGCATGATATATTCTCGAACATTTAAGTTGTTTGCCCGGGGACGGCGGATAGGTGGAGGAGGGATAGTTTTAGAATACTGTGAAATTAGACGGTGAAGCTGGAATCGGGCCAGGGACATTGGAATAAAATGGCGTAAAGGGTCGCATAGGGAAATTAGCGAAAAATGGGTCATTTATAGATTAAGTCAGGGGAATATAATTGCGATATAAATAAGTTAAATCAGATGTACTGGTAATGCAAAACGGTCATTAATAAGGGCGTTAGATTGTTGTATAAATCAACGGAAAACAGGGTCACTTCTTTTCAATAAACAAAGAGACCAGAACATTTCATAATGAATTGGGTTTCCGGTCATGAAGTGGATAAGTAGTATAGTCAATATAAGAAGAACAGTGTCAGTCACACTACGCATAGTGCATTGCCATACATTACACTCTGAGGAACGGATTCTTTCCAGGAAGGGAAAAGAATGTTCAATGGGAGATTGGGGAGCGGGGGATGTGATAATCTACTATATTAGAAGTTGGGGATAAACATTTGGATATCACGTCAATCGCCTCATGAAATATCTCACTGATTCAAAAAATGTGCACTCATGTATGACAGATGTACATACATATTGTCGCACATTGCACATCCTGCATAAAAAACAGGCAACTCACCTAAAGTAAGCATAATCGAATCTGTCGGTATCTTTAATGTTGAATGCTACTCCGGGATGTCCGATGTTATCTGGGAAATCATTTCGTAGCATGACCGAGAATGAATACGGTGTTCGCGACCCATGGTGCTGTCCAAATGCCTGTGTGAATATTTAATGATTGTATAATTCATTCATATGGCCAATAGAGGTTGTGATAGTGGTTGCTTTGGTTGTGAATTTGAAATACCGTTATGTGATATTTACCACACAAAACAGGTCGGCTGGCCATTTCGTGTTTTTTCTGTCTATCAGTGCATGAACTCCGTCGACATTAGAATGTTCCTCACAGTTAGACACTAGCCAATCTACGAATAACATTCATAAGTTTCGTACATCTGGTTACTGGCATCATGCCAGATACGTAGAATACAAACTTTAACCTCATATGTGCCTACAATACGTGCGATATTCTTAAATGTTTAATCTGGATGTAATTACCATTTGTGTCAGGAAAAGTTGTTGATACAGCTGATTTTGCTTCAATGAAGGACAAGCATTCTGTAATAATAAGTTGATTGTCATGTAACAATATCTTAATCTCATGAATAAGATTACATATTAAACAAATATATTCAAGAATAACTTCGAATACCAATAAAAATGTACATAAATGTTGAAGTAGTAGTTTACCATATTCTGTGTGTTTGCAGTTACATGAACTCATATTATTGTCTGTCGTCACCCTTTTCAGCAACACGAACTTAGTGACCAATAAGGAAGTAGCCAACACAATTATTCCACAGACAACTATTGTCGCTACCCCTATAACTAAATGTTTGTTCCCATTCTTTGACAATTTCTGTTCTCCTTTAATCGTGTCATTGATCGGTTTATCCTTTGAGGTATCTGATTTTATGTCTAAACTCTCATAATGGGTGTCAGGCGGGGAAGCAGAATACTCGTTCGCCATGTTTACCACATGCCGTACTAACCACGAGTGGCGTTGGCACAATTTTGCAAACACAGGGAAGTAAATGGAAGTAAATGGATGACTGATTTCCAAAGGCAGCATCAATCACCCTGTTCAAAATGTAAAACTCCCAGAACAAGACAGCACAAACTACCTTTTAAACAACCAGGCAACCCGAGCATATCCGGGACACAGACCAGGGATGCGAAGACGCGAAGTGTTTTTTTCCCGAGGGAAAAGAGATATGCACCAACTCGGTTCGGTGATTTTAATGTATCCTATACATGCGTATAAGTGAGTTCGCAGGAATCATATTAATTAGCCATCTGTATATATCTTGTTTATGACAATACTGCTGTTTTTTTGATAATTAAAGTTTGGTCCAGTGATAGTAATCATAAAAAAACACATAAACCACTGAGGTGATCAGCATAGCAACACCCTGCAAGGACGTGTGTCAATGTAACCATATCGGTGTTATTGGGACACCGCAGTGTTATTTAGACCGGGTGCTAACTTCAGTCTGTCAGTGAAGCTAAAATTCACCGAGGCGAGGCATTCATACAACACAATATATTCACAACAGTGGTTACGCGATCTGTACTTGTGACCTGGATACGAGAACATATGACATATTACCCTTTGAGGAGTTTCAACTCAATATCTATGGAGGATTGAACTATAGTTGGCTGGACTCTCATCATCAGTCAATTAAGCCAATGGTCTCATAACAAAGATATGGAGCTGGCCTTATCAGAGAGACAGCCTTCCATGGAACAAATTAGTTTATCTGTGGTCTAATTATACTTTTATTTTTTATAACATAACTTTCAATCATCTATACTTTCCCTATTTTGCTCCATAATATGATCAACATCCATATACCGTATTAGAATTTACATGTACATGGTAGCTTTCAGATCGGTAAGTTACCTTTGTGGTGTTCTATCCACCGATGCACAAAGCCATTACTTAAAAACATGTCATTTTTTTTGCATGACATATGGTCCGCTGACAACGCATGGGTGGCCATAATAGTTGAGGTTATTCAAGGTTCTTTACCTCAGAATATAGTCTGTCATTTGAATGATATAAACCCGTACACCCTGTTCGAATTTCTCTTTTATTGGAGTATACGGCTGAATATTGACCATGCTTTATATTTTGGCTTGCATCATATTGATCGTGGCAACATGGCTGTATTTGAGGAGAAGTCAAATGGACTTTAACGGTCCCCCGGCTTGGCCAATTATAGGTAACATGCTGGATATCAATCCTAAGAGGTTACATATGACGTTCTATGCCTGGGCGAAAGAGTATGGTGATGTCGTCAAAATAAACCTGTTTGGCAAGGAGGTAAGCTAGGCTTCACTTGTGTCGAATTTCATGGTTAATGGGTTACGATGCATCATTTATTGCTTTACTTCTCTAGGATAAGCAACATGCTTTAGTAGATTACAACCTTACTATCTGATCCGAGATTGTCCTGTGTAGCGGGAATATTTCATAATCTATCCAACTGTTTTAATTTAATAATAATTTATTTAATTCAGGCATTGGTGGTTAGTGGAATTTATAACTTTACTGATATGATGATCACAAGAGCTGACGACTTCGACGGTAGACCAAACTTTTATGAGTTGAAAACTGTTATCTATAGAGGCAATGATGGCATAAATTTGTCTCAGCCAACCAAGGAATGGAAGATGAAAAGAAAACTGACCCATGCAGCCATCAAAATGTTTGACACCGGACTAGAGAGGATAGAAAAAGTCAGCATGGTCGCTATCACTTACATGCTGGATGAACTCGCTGCCAAGAATAACACCCAATGTGATCCCAAAGACATATTCTATTTCATGACCATGAATATATTAGCGGCATTTCTTGTTGGAAAAACGTATGAGAGACACAGTGACTATCATAAAAAATTCGTAGCTCTTGAAATGATTATTGCCGATATAATAGATAAACGATTACAAGGGGCTCTGATGGATGCCTTTCCATTCTTAAAATATGTTACTAATATTCTTGAGAAAGATAAAATGGCCACGAAAGAAGCTACGGAAAATCTGACCGACCTAATACAAAAAGAGGCTAACGCATCCGAGGCGATTGGATTTAATGAAAGTTTGGTGTCCAAGCTGATACTTTCGGCAGAAAATGGTGACATTTCTTCATCAGACATACAATTCATTATATTTGATATCGTAATGGCAGGATCAATGACAACCACCGCCAGTATGTACGGATTTGTCAACATAATGATCCATGAGAAATCTGTTCAGGAAAAGCTTCACCAGGAGGTGCATGAGGTTATAGGTGAGCGTCAGGTGACACTGAAGGATAGAGAATCGATGCCATACACCATGGCTACACTCTTGGAACTTCTGAGATACGGCTCAATATCCCCCACTGGATTGTTTCACATGACTACTAAGAATACTACTATCAATGGAAAGCGTGTCCCGGCCAACACCGCCATCTATTTCAACCACTTCGGTGCTAACCACGACGAAAGGAACTTCCCCGACTCCTTCACCTTCAGACCAGAGAGGTTCCTGGATGAGAACGGAAGCCTGGTGGCTGCTGACCACCCTAAACGGAGAAACATGAATCCATTTGGTGCAGGATCGAGAGGTTGTTTAGGAGAATCTCTGGCTAAAGCCCGCGTGTTCCTGGCCATTGTGGCCATCATACAGAGGTTTAAGCTGGAAGAGGATGACACTCGACCTCTCGTGACCTGTGACCCACGATCCTTTGATTACGGGTTGGTGCTCTGTAATCATCCATATAGGGCTAGATTTATTGACCGTCGTTTGTCATAAAACCTAGAACTATAGTTTTTCCAACATTTAAAAATCATAATTGGGGAAAAGCTTACATAATCATATATACAACATTAAAATATATTGACTAATAAGACTGCAGGGTATTTCTTTTGTGAGGTATAATATCATATCTGCTTTGAATACAAATTAGTTGTCAAGGTGCTTAAGCTTAAAGATCATTATACGGTTTTGATGATTATCGGCATTCTTTTATAAAACATTAACTATTTTATTCCGTAACTGTTTTGTAAAAAGGAATATCGTTGATACGTATGGTCGCAGAAAATTAGTAATTTGAACTCACTTTTTTGTAGGACATCAACACGGTCATTAGATTAAACCTTTCACATATGTGATGAAGTCTATTATTTTGACCTGAGTGGTTCATTTACCAATTGGATGTAATAGTTGAGATCCTACTTATTTATGTATTTTTACCGGATACGCCTATATATTTTTAATAAGATTAACTGTACACTGTAAAGATATTGATGCATCTTTGGAAACTACAAATACCAACTCATGTGGTGATTACATGTTTATTCAGTATGATCTATTATTTAAGTTGAAGCTGTATGCGTAATCCATGATGGAATCCAACCTAATACATTACTCTATTTACAGCACGGAGCCAAACCTTATTCCTTACTGATCCTTTGTTCACCATCAATAAAACAACAAATAACAAAAGAAATTTGTCATTGTTTTATTGTTTTTATTGATATGTGTGCAAGAAATAAAACGGCATTTGATATATCACAGTGAGATGAATGGGATTTATAGTTTGTGACGTCACCATTACGTCAGCACTGTGTCTATTTCTATCTCCGAATCCGAGCCCTGGTTTTTATCCAGGTTATACGGTGGCGGCGGCTCTAACAGTGGCGAGGTGTTCTGACTCGTATTCTGAGAGTTCAGGCAGCTCTCCTGAAACAAAATACATCTCTATATCCGAGTTCATTGATATTTTTTGTTGGCTCGAGATTAGTACTGATCGGAAGTAAAAAACGTAAATTTCAGTTCTACAGCGAACAATTTGTTTCATGCAGTTTTCGGCTCAACACAGATCATGTAATAAGGCAGAGCTGAATAATCATGTCATGCTAATAAGGCGTTTTATGATTGGTTTGTATGGAAATTTGATCTAGATTTTTAGGTATCGCTAAATCATCATTGGTTGGTGTTGAGATTTAAATACTGACTGCCAGATCATCATTGGCTAGTGCGGAGATTCAAATACTTACTGCTAGATCATCATTGGCTAGTGCGGAGATTTAAATACTTACTGCTAGATCATCATTGGCTAGTGCGGAGATTCAAATACTTACTGCTAGATTATCATTGGCTAGTGCGGAGATTTAAATACTTACTGCTAGATTATCATTGGCTAGTGCGGAGATTTAAATACTTACTGCTATATTATCATTGGCTGATGCGGAGATTTAAATACTTACTGCTAGATTATCATTGTCTAGTGCGGAGATTTAAATACTTACTGCTAGATTATCATTGTCTAGTGCGGAGATTTAAATACTTACTGCTAGATCATCATTGGCTGATGCGGAGATATAAATACTTACTGCTAGATCATCATTGGCTAGTGCTGAGATTCAAATACTTACTGCTAGATCATCATTGGCTAGTGCGGAGATTCAAATACTTACTGCTAGATCATCATTGGCTGATGCGGAGATTTAAATACTTACTGCTAGATCATCATTGGCTGATGCGGAGATTTAAATACTTACTGCTAGATCATCATTGGCTGGTGTGGAAATGAGGCTGTCCTCGTATGAAGCAGGATTGGTGAGGAATGGTTCTGATGATCCAGCAGATGTGCTCCTGGACAGCGCGTGTAGACAAGTAGTACCGCAATAAACCCCACTGCGTGCTACAGAAACAAGTACTACTTTTAGTTTATACTTTCATATGCATCTAAATTCGTTCTTGATAGGTAAATTGTTGAAACATTGTATTAAACCTGACCTCTTCGTGAACGACTCGGTAGGCGGGAAGGACGAGAAGCTGGCGACAGCATCTGGTGACGTAATAGCTTGTTCCGGTTACGCACGCGCAGAATGACGGCAAACACGGATATGAT
>JAXGGS010111869.1:4799-14967 GCA_035585475.1 Armandia brevis | reverse complement strand
GTCGTTGAGAAAACAAACAATGCAAGAGAGTGGGTTTTGCAATGTGGACATGTCGTGATCTAATGACAATAAACCTAGTTATGTGCGAACCCAATGGCTTAAACTTATCCCATGGATATGATTCAGGGATCAATAAAACCTCTCTGCTTAATGGATTGCAACGAAATATGAATTTGAATCCGACTAAATGCAGTAAACGCTGATTATGCCCGGGCAATTCAATCGCGTAAAGAACGCAAAAGGGCAATAATGCCCTCATGTTTAGTGACGAGGAGCTATAACAGCCTCTCCTCGGATCACGCCAAAATGATCAGTCAGTACTCTATGACATTTTATTATCTATAATGTCAATCGGGGCCGATATTGAAAATTAATGATTCAAGGGCGATTGGGCAGCGCTGAAGTACCTTCTCGGCCGGGGAAACCCGGTACCAGTGGGCTGGAAGGGCAATCAACTTTCTCATGTAATCTTTGATCAGGGCCCGATACGAAGTATTGCTGAGGAATGCCGCATTTAATGGGCGTCTTGCACAAGCCCTAAACATCCATAATTTCTGGCTACAAGAGCAGATAGCAGCCCTCGGGATGACATAAATAAGGCTCTGCTTTAAAATTAGACTGAACGAATACATGAAATTTCGAATTATATCTGAAGTGCCATTGTGCCTCCAATTTCATGGGTTCTGGATGGGGCTCTTACATTAAGATAGGGGCCAGCAGAGAAGTTTTATCAGCCAAACGATGCCAGAACAAGATACCAAGGCTTCTGTTTTCCATCGTTCCGGTTTGTGGGACATTTTTCGGAAAGGCTAAGTTATCAATTGCTCCCTCCTAATCAGTAATTGCGCTTTATGACTAGTGTCAGGTCCATTTGGATCAATTAATTCCTCAGCCGCCATTGTAAAATCAAATTTCCATCTGACCACCCATTAATCATTGGGCAAACCTGATAATCATCCAGAAAAACTATAAATATTGCACCGCATCTAATGGAAAGTCTATTTCATTGATTATATTATTAGATGCATGCTCTGCAGGCATAAAAGCACCTTCACCTCGATCATTAAAAGTAATACCTGAAAGCCATGGGTCAGACAAGAGGCAACTGGATGATTTCATCATTGCAAGGCATTGACTGCGAATACTAAAATATCATAACCCAGCATTATTCATTAGGCGAGAATTGGTCAGTCACGACTGTGATGAAAAACCTTTTATATTCCAGATGATATCTGATTCTGAACTTTAATAAATGGAAATATCTGTCACAGAGTATAACATTACATCCGTCCATAGCGATATCTTTATTACTGTTTATATTAAATTTGCCCATTAACTTGGTCTCTATTGTCCCTTTAGCCAGCACCCAGCTTAAGATTAAGCTCGGAAAGGAAAGATGATATCTGCTGATGACGGTACTCAACCAACGCTTAGTTTTTACATGTGAACTTCATTCAGGATTGTCGCTTATTAAAGTGCGTCTCACATGTTTTGCCTAATTTAGCATTATTCACCAGTTAAACAGCTTCTTGAAGATCCAGTCTCAGAAGCATCCGTGGAAACTGACATTCTACCGCCATCTTTTAATTGAAATGAGGCACATCATCGTTCTGTGTAGATCTAGTTTTGAGAGGAACAATTAGATTGTAGCCAATCGGAAGCAAAAAAGGCTGCCTTGCTGACGTTTCTTGCAGACTGAAATAATCCCCGTACTCAGTTAAGTAGCAAAGGCTATGTCTTCCCGTGTCATATCTTGTCATGCTGTTCGGTGGCTGCTTCGGTGTCCAGACAACGTCGATTATCCCTGTCAGCAAAGGAAACCAATGAATATATTAGCTTAAGCTTTCTTTATCAATGAGCGCTCCGTTGTTACCCTAGGAGCATTCCTGACAAAGACACCAGCTCCCCGAGCCATGCCGAGCAACCGAGACGGTGTGGCATGCAGACTACATCACCTTGCTTTGCCATGACAAACAAGACAGGAATATTGCTCCTCTTGACTGCATCTGGGACCTGCCAGAAGTTTTTTACAGCTAGAAATCCGCGGCGATATCCGTTGATAATTGATGACAGTGTTGGGACTTTTTGACGCTGAAGCCCATTAAACCTCGTCTGGTATATGAGATCGGTTTGCCCTGCCTCATATGTTTTAGGTAGACGCTTTATTGTCAGATAAAGTTGAAATTCCGTGGGGTCAGATAGACGAAGTTTTTAAAGTTTATTCCGTATACTCGAGCGGTTCCTGGCCGTAGATAATGGCAGATGATTTGTAGACTTTTCACTCGTGGGCGGTCTGAACATATATCACTGCGTAAATGGAGGCTGGCGTAAATTTCCCAAGGCATCATTACATTTTTGTGTGAACGTCTGGCAGAAATATGCACATTTTGTGTGTTTAATTTGAACTTATATGAACTGTTTATATGTATATCACTGAGTATCAAATTGCCGGGCCGTGGTAATTTGTATCCTATTTGTGCTAGCTGGCAAGAAGTCACCGATTGAATTCTCATGAGCCATTTAAATCCATGGGTGTTGCCTTGTCTGGCTCTGCATACAAACTAAAAATGGAATTGGGCATATTTCATTGGCAGAGCCGATATAAAATAAAAATCATTCTGCATATACAGTAATTGTATTCCAAATAAAATAATAATTTATTCGGTCAGTTTTTTAGAAACATTTCTATCCAATTCTTTTAAATTGACGATTCTGCGATAACGAGTTTGAGTTAAGGCAGTTACTTCAAAATTGTATATCAATAAGCGTACCTGGAAGAACTGAACTAGATAATAAAGCCAATAACTGCTGTTATTGTGTGGCGTTTTGTCAATTTCAGGCGGAAAATTCGGAAACAATAGGAATTAATGGTGTTATGTTTTCGGATACAGCGTCTGCATTGTCATCTGCGTACGTGTCTAGCTCAGAGTTTCCGGAAGTCAGAAGCGAAAGATGATAAACCTCTTAATGAACGATTAAGATTATAGCATTAGCCACACAAGCTGGGTGGAGTAAACGGTGTTGATCTGGCACTTGGTTGCTCCTCAATCAGCCGTCAGCGTTGGTGATTCACGACACACCCAGGACGCCCTCCTTGGACCTCACCGATAAGTTAATTTAACCGCAACAACACTGCTCCCTTGTCGCCGCCGCCCTCTGCATAGATAGGACATGAGGCACCTTGAACCCTCGTGGTTAGCAATGGGCAAACCCGTCTCATCTCCTCGCAGCGTGCCTGTGTCGGGGTCGTCGCCCTGTGAGATATACTAATAAAAGTAGGATGCCGTCGGGGGGCAGGGAGCAACCATTGCTTTAGATTACAGGACGTATAAACAAAGTTTAGCATCTACATAATGCTTCCGGTGCGTTACCAGATAGCGGCAAACCGGAAATAGAACGAATTGCCGCCCGCCGCCCCGGGTCTCACCCTTTGAACCTTAATGAAAACAATACGAGTGACAATGTACATGAGTTAATGACCGCTGAGCTCTCTAACCTCATGAGTACTATATAACCGTCTCCTAATCCCGGGAGCTCACCGCCCCAACTCATTGCTTTGTGGCTCCCACGAGCAGCAGACACGACTCAATGCATTACTAATCCGCCTAAGGCTTAGGAACAATACCCAATCGCTGAAATATATGTCCATCTGGCTACTCCAGGATATAGCCTCTGCTTGATACCGTCCCAAAGGACCTCATCAGACGAATTGAAACTGGCAGAGAAGCATCAGAAGGAATTCGTATGGCTTTCCCGCGCCCCGTTCCGACCTCCGAGGTCAGACACGAGCAACTCCGGGCTATTTCTTTGGGCGTTGTATGTCAAAAGGTCGAGTTAACATTGCTTTATTCGCCGACTAAGACCTATTATTTATCCGGCCCCGAGGTTACACGGTGTCTTCAGCGCCGTCTGAAATATGCCCCGTGACCTAATTCACGTGAAAAATGCAGGAGATACTCAAGGGCAGGAACACAAAGGCAGTTTCAATGCATTAGTACTAAACCCTAAATCTGGTACACGAAAGCGCGACCGCACAAATGGGAGACAGCTTACTTGAAATGCACCAGCAAATGGTCATGTTTTCCTTGTAAATTTAGCACCATCGAGGAGGTAAGAGGGCGGGAAAGCCTCGGGGAAAAGCTGGCGGGGATTGTTTACCCTTCCCGCGCGAATCCTCAATGCGAGTCTGCAGTCGCCGGCGACCCGCGCGAATCCCATCTCTCTCGCCATAACAAAGCAATTCATCATTCTAGCGGCGCAGTCTTCAAATAAAAAAGCCGGCTTATATCCCTGTTGAAATGAACGTGATGGTTATACATCAGCAGCTCTATTAGACAGAAGCTGCGTCAATCACAAACCTGACTCCCTAAGCAGACGAACGCCCGGCTCAAGTCTCCCCTAAATCTGACCACTGTGTCCATATCTTCGGCTTTTGTGTCTATAAATCGTTGCCCATGCAAATTCAGAAAAGGGAATTCAGCGAATTAATGAGGAAAAAGCCCACGTGCATCCAATGAGTAGGAGGCACTTTACGCTACCCGCATCCTGAGGTTCTGCCTGCATGTAAGTAGGTCAGTGTTTACAGCCTCTGAAGAGCAGCCGCAGATGCGGTGGCTAGTCTATAAACATCTCATCGGCTCACCGAGCCCAATTAAACAGCCATTTTTCGCCATCACTGTGGTAACTGCCCACTATATACCTCTTACGTTTGTCTAGAAACGGAAGATAATAACTGTCCATCCTGACATTAATTGGCCCTTAAGACCTCTTCTCTGTTTAACTCGCGCAATATCCGCGCCTTTGTACCAGCAGCTTCCTCCCCAGCTGAGCTGACCAGGTTATAGGCGACATACGCCAGGAAGGAAGGACGATGGCACGTGGGAATTGTGTTGTTTTCAACAGGCCAAGTATGGTACAGTAGACCCTGCATATAACGCGATTCTATATATCGAAAGTCTGCCATATGTTCTCCCATTTTGTTCTCGTTTTCTCTACGCTAACATGTAACCTAGGAATTGATACATGGAATTCTATATATTACGAATGGTTTTAGGCTTGTCATCTGTTACCCGCGTTATGTAGAGGGTCTACTGTATACCAATGCAATGAAAACAAGCATCGTTCTCAGACGGGCTAAGACATCTCTGCTATTGGCTCTATGAAGCTACGGGAAATGGTCTGGAAATTTCTTCCTAAGTCTTCAAATGACGTGGCGGCTTGCAATTGTCGAACGGGAAACCCCGAAATATGGCGCTCTTTTGTATTGAAGCCGTATTTATCTCTGCTAGGATTAGACGTCTACTGTACGTTCTTCCGACTCTAATGGCGATGACTTATCATCAATGAAATATTGATTACAAGGTGGAAGTCCTAGGCTGCGCTATGTGTCTGGACTCACGTCCAACTGAGAAACGTCCACAGTTGGCGGCCCATTCTCTCGGCGTGCATGCGTTTTTATCGTCGCTAGGAAGGAGATATCTCACTTTTATATCATCCATTCATCTTGTACGGCCTACGCCCGGCCCTGGCGTCCGCCAACTCTCAGTCGGAGCTCCGCAGCAATAAATGAAATGCAGAGGTTGGTTACCCCGGGCTTTCGCGCTGCAGACTCTCCTGTCAGATGGACCTAACAGCCTTTCCTACGCCAGTAATTACAGCCGGCAAAAACGCCGGTCTCCCAGGAAAAAATGACGGCCTGGGTGGGTCTATTGTTTGCCGCAGCGATCAGACATGGGATAATTAATTGTAGCCTCAAATTAAAGCCGAGCTCGGGGGACCTCCTGATCAGTCAGTTGGAAATGACTTGAAACGTTTTGTTAGTTCTGAATAGAAGCGGCTCACAAAACTATGGCCGAGGGACCACCGGCGAGTTGGCCGAGGCTCATCATCTGTTTGGAGTTGTTCGCGGAACAAAGGTTCTGGCCGGGAACAGGGCGAGGGTCAGAGGTGCTTCTCGGATCAGCCTCCCCAGCACAGGTGCATCCCGTATGGACATCGGGGTGGACAAACACACCAAATGAAATCTAACTGACATCTGAAATTTATTTTCATAAATTTCTCATTATGATAATACCCGTATGGCCGGTCGAGGCGTCGTTTGGACCCAATGGTCGCCGAAATGGACTACAAATTAGATTCAATGCAAATCTAAATCAGTTAGAATTAGTTTCATTGACGACTAACTCCTGTCACTTATCAACATTCAAATTCATGCAGTGCCAATTATCGTTGCAAATGTGGTTCTCAAAGCTGGTCCGAATACAGAGCCAACAGTTCATCATGTTTTACGGTCCGATATCAAACAATAAAGAACCACAGAACAATTAAAGTCAGTTTCGAATTTAAACCCCATTATTCTTCTTTCATGGCTTTATGAACAGATTAAATCCAAGCAAAGTGATGCCGGAGTTAGTCATTTCAGCAAGATTTATTGACGTTAATTAGCTCAGTGAACGTTACCCATTCCCTGAAGCGACCCTGACATTGAACTTTTCCATGCTTGTTCACCTGCCTGTAAAAAACAATACACTTCGCCACCGGGAAAGATTGCTTAAAGCACTAGTGATGCTCATACAGTCCTGTTAAGCAACCATGGTGATATATGGCCTATGATTTTCCTTTTAACCCCAATTCCTGTGATCTATCAAATTCAGCCTTTGAGGACGCCGGTTTAATCCTTCTGCCTCGGCTGACAAATTCCATAGAACCTGGAAGGGTGCGTCGTTAATAGTCTCCCCTGTATGAGACCGTGCCTCTCTCCCATCTGTCCGGCAAACCCCTTCTGCTAAGGCCTGTCCATCGTAGTTTATCACCAAACTTCGTGACATGGTGAGGTCTTTATTGGAGCTGATCAATTCCATTCGTAATCGTGTGAAGATAAAGGGCTGACAGGCCGTGAATTATCGTATTTATTTCACCATTGTTCGCCCGGTTTTGACAGTAACAGACGTGATGCCAACATGACTCGATTCTTGAGTAAGAACAGCAACAGCAGCTGCCACGAGACATGGAAGCGGTCACCTCCTGGGACTCGAATTATTCCAGTTACATCTTTTCTCCATCGCGGCGTGAAAGTTTAAAGCCATTTGTGCTCGTGTATTTGTCGTCGAGCCCCAACCTGCTTCAGGACCGATTGTCCAGCAGTCTCACTCGTGGTCAGCAGGCGATTTGTGAAGAACAATCACTTGGAAATTGACTTTCTGATGGTCAGCCAGGTGGAAGTATTAGAAACCGATATCGAATCATTTCAACAATGGCCTTTATTAGTTATGGGAATGTATGACTCTTTGAAGTCTTGACCGCTGTCATACTGGACGCGTGCTTCAGCCCAGTAGGTGTGCGTTTCTTCACCCGATGGCATGACAACTGCAGCTGTCAGGGGTCTCCCCATCCGCCATCTCACTCACCACGTCAGCAAATATTAAGCGAATCGTATCCACTCAAAGCCGCCTCGACAGGGGAGCGTTAATAGTTTTTGGTGGTCAGTCAACCACAATGGATTTGATTCAGTTTCTCATGCTTTCCGTGAAATATTCTCTTCAATATTAACACCGGTGAAATAATTGACCATCAAACGAAACGTACTTCACATAATTAAACACGTCAGTCGCATCTGTACCAAAGACTGCATGAATTAATCAACTCTCCCGCCATCAGGGTGCCAGGAGGCCAAAGGTCGTCGGACGTCGGAGCATGACGTCACGACACAGACGCTAGAATCAATTGTCTTGGAAAATTGATAATTGCGTCACATAAATGGAATTACCTCTAATCTCGTCGTCGACCAATGCAATATGCGCTGATGGATGCAGAAGTAAATAGGATTAGAGGATTTGGTCCATTCGAAGACATTTATTCCGATATCACTTATGGATGGGAGTGCCCTATGAATCACTTTCACTTGAGATATTAAACCTAGGCGGGTTTTTTTGTCTGTTCCTCACCGCGGTGCGGCATTTTCTCAGACATATCATATTGCAATAGAATTAGGAAATTAAAAGTTATATAAAAACTCTGACAGACTCATATAATTTCTTCCCTTTTCGTAGTCTTTATTTCTACCCATTGTGTTCCTGAGCAATCCTATACTTTGGTAAATATATTTTCTTTCACGGTATGAAAGATTGTATTATTTTTAGTTATATTCTGATACTATAGCGCATTCATAACGTTCGTATTCAACAAAGTTCGTGACTCATAATTCCCACCTGTTTTTACCAAATGAGACTTTATGACATAACAGCATTATGGCTGCAATTCACATGCACTATTATTAGACTCGTATAATTCAATGAATTGCGTTAATTGTCCAACCCTTGAGAGTACGAACAAAAGTGTAGTTTGACCTGGATGCTGAATTGAAGCATTATTAGCAGATGTCAGCCATTTTACAAACATTTGTTCGGGGACACTTGGTCCAGTGACCTTGCAGTTATTGTAATATTAGAATGTTAATCACGCCTGACGTTAGGGATAAGTGCACTACAGGTAACTGTGTATCCTCATTTCCTACCTGCCACTTACCTGTCACCGGAGAAATGGCAGGCGGCGGCGGCGGCGGCCGAAAGTAGGTCACCAGATATGTGCGCCAAGATATTACATCTGCTGCTCAGCACACTGCAGAACTGAACTGCTCAGCTGCCTGAAGCTTCTATTGTTGTGGATCTGGAATTAAGGCACGTGTTAAATTCTTTAACTTCGCCTCGCTCATTCGGGGAATCCCCCGTAAATCCCGGCAGTGAAGCATGCCGCTTGGATTGTCTCCGCGGGAATACTCAGTCTGTCCACGATCATCCATCTTTGTTATTTCTCGCTACAGACCCGTGACAAAACTCGCTCCGCGATTCTCCAAATTGATATAAATCTTTGAAACAACTCAACATTGTTGGTTTTGTAAGAGGGCGCTAGATATTCAGCAAGGTATTGAGCGATAACAGAGTGGATTGATAATGAAGTCAAGACAGTATAATTGATGGATTTCGTCCAGAGAGGCACTTTTCCGCCGGGGCTTGTATCGAAATACGTTTTATTTGTCGCCCAAAATGATGGATTGTTCAACAAACTCGGTAAATTGCCCGTCATCGAAGGATCGCGTGTGTCTCTCCACAGCCAATTTGTTCACGCTCACATAAAAAGTCGATCGGTTCTTCAGTGGAAACCACCCATACCTCATGTTCTTAAACATCCCCAAGAGCTGCCTCGATGGGAGTTAGAATAAAATAGCCATGTTAAGTACTAACCTGCCTTATATGTATTGTTGCTTTGGAAGCAAACCAGTGAGCATGTAATTTAAAACTGGTCAATAAATACTTGTTCTTGTTCATGGTCTCCCGTCAAAGAGCATTTCTGTTGTGCATTTGCCTTGACTCCGCGTCCACTACATGAGTAGTGTCCGGCAAGGTGATTAAGTGCACTAACCACTGAGCGATGAGTTTTATTGTGGACTCCTTGCCCTTTACATGTGCCCCCACCCTCGTGTATTAGCCCGAGTGGCCAGCCCCTATGACCAGAAGATGAACTCGGCGACGACTCTGATGAGGCTGACGACAATAAAACCCGCTAATCCACCCCCCGCGCAGCGCCCCCTGTCTGATTATGTAACCGTTATCGTGAGATATGGGACGTTTCACCCAAATTAATAGTGTTTCCAGTCATTAAACTATCTGCTCAGCATCACAGACCACCCAGGCCGTTATTACCATAACCCGCACCCACAATCTCCCCTTTGTCGTCCGCCTCGTTATCCGACTCGAATATTGGTAAATTCATCAATTTTCAAATCACTCGTTTAAGTCTCTCGAGTGTCTAATTGACTAATTCAAGTCATTCGGATTCGCTTGATAAACTGCTCTAATGGGTATCGTTAGTGTTGGGAAGTGGCGCTCGGAGAACCGTCCCATGAACTGTGAACAAGAAGAGGGGCGTCTGGGAGATTCCGTCCAGTTTTAATTATTCTTTTGTTTCCATTTGGTTATCATGGAGATAAATTGATTAGGAAGAACTTTTGAGCAGGAGGCGCTCCTCTGCTATCGAGGTGGTAACGACAGTGTCGAGGACAATTAAAAGGGCCTGACGTGATTATTGTTTTAACGAGACACTTTAAAGGGGTCATTAAGTCACTGGGCTGTTAAAGTGGTCGTCATGTCAGCCCATCTGCACTGCCCTGCTA
>JAXGGS010111758.1:0-19737 GCA_035585475.1 Armandia brevis | reverse complement strand
AAGAATCATGAATGCCGAGACTGTAAGCTATGTATCAAAGGAGAATATTTAATATCGTGTAAGGTAAAAATAAAAGAAACGCAAAATTATACCTTAGAATTGTTCTTTCTTTTTAACTCGTTTTAATTCAAACGCACACATTTTCCCCTCAAATTATTATTTATATTATGAAGATGGACTAGAAGCTCTATCATATCTATCGCTTGAACGCTAGATAAGTGCCATCGCCGATAGACAGCATGCTAACATCAACCCGCTCGTCCTTGTGAAGAATCTGCGCCATTTTTCTCAAAGCGTCGAGTTTTTCATTCTGCTCCTCTGGCTTTGTTGCCACATATCCTGACCACAACATCTGAATTTAAACCATGCAACAGTTATTCAATCGACGCATTACGATTAATTTCAATGTACCTATACTACTATTCCGATTACATCATTTTGTATACTACTTTGCCGACCTCGTGACACTCACATTATCAAACGCAATGATCCCTCCGGGCCGGAGTAATTTTAAACTGTACTCGTAGTAATTCTCGTAATTTGGTTTATCGGCGTCCACGAAAACGAAATCAAACGTTCCCAGATTACTCTTCTCAGCGCAAAGACTCGCTACAAAAATATAAATTTAAATTACTGGCATGATTCCGTGTTTACAAAGACGTTTTAAACTCGGTGAGTTACGTAAGTCATGACCACTTGCCTAGAATATCAACGGCCGATCCAATCCTCAAATCTATCTTGTCTTCCACGCCGGCCTACAAAATGGTACTTTAGAATACATAATTGACTAAGAACATTAACTCGGAAACAAATTAAAAAACACCTTCTCTGAAACTTATGTATTTTCTCGTACCTCCTTCCAGAAAGGCCTGCCAACTTCGGGCATCTTCGCGTCAATATCCAAAGCGATAACTTTACCATCATCTGGTAGGGCCAGAGCGATAGTTAGAGCGCTGTATCCAGTATACACACCTGTTTAAAGTGATACTAATAGATTACTAATTTTCTATTTAGCTTAATTCGCATTTCCCATAGATTCGGCCCCATTAAAAATGGTAATAAATATATTTAAGAGATTAAGTTTCGATTCAAATATATATTAGATTTGGTGATTGGCTCCACACCATTGAGCACAAGTTCTTTTTGAAATTTAATTAAAAATAAATGCACAATTCACAATTACCATGCCTGGTCAGAAATATGTTATAATGTACCTATATCGATGGTTTTCTTCCCCCTTATAGCCTTCACCAGATTATGCAGTAACTGAAGTTCATCTGCACTTGACAACATAAAATTTCTGGCATGCTTAGCTGTTACCTTTCAATAAGAGGTTTCACTTCAATATAATTATTCATAGTGGAAACCGACAGTCAAAATAAAGAAGTCTGCACCATTGTATTATATCCTGCAATTTAATTACTTGGACAGACGATGGTTAGGGATGTGAAGACTCTATTATAAGACTAAAAGGGTTTTGTCGCTTACCTCTATGAGCCCTTGCTGTTGGGGAGAAAGTCTCACCGAATGATCGTACATGTATTTGATGACCGCATTGGTTTTACCGCCGGACTGAATCTTACCACTGTCTGCGTCACGGTTTCCTCTCGGAGAATCAGGCATGGCGCACATAATCAATTAATCAATCAATATTAATCTGATGCATGTACTATAAGCTCAGTCTATCTAACACCAGGAGTTGAGCGTGTGATTTAGTGATATGTTCAAATTACAACTCATATTCATACTCAAGAGTTTTTCCGCGTGTTAAAACAACTTAAGTGGGACTGTATTGAAGGACCAGTATTCAAGTGCTCTCATAGCGAGTGTGCTTACAAATGCGGGGTATATCTGTTGTTAAACAACGGTTTTCAATATTAAATAACAAAACACTGGTATTCCCATGATCTAACTTTCCCCATATATATGATGCATTTGTTTAGTATCTCCGTTTATTCTAATCAATATGTCCCTCGCAAGGATCCAAGCCCCTGCATCAACATCAGCTACCTATTCATTTTTTGAAATCGCCATATCCTTTGTTTTTAGTTTGAGATTTGTAATCCAACTCAAGTAATATCAATATATTGTATTTAACGGTTTATTCATTCTTATTCCATCCGTATATACAAAAGGTAGGATTACCATTGTAAAAGAAATATATTAAGCTCAATTTCCCCATATTCATCATTTAAAAGCTCGATAAATGCTCCTATTGACAACATACTGACATCCACCCTCTCATTCTTGTGCAGCTTCCTCGCCAAATGTCTGAGAGACACCGTAGCCTCGCTTTCATCCTCGGGATTTAGTACATCTACATTATTATTAAATATGTTAATTTCAATTCAATTTAATTCAACTTTTTTATTGTTAGTCCTCTTTTATAATACATGTAGTGACTTTTTACTTTCAATGTAAGATAAAAATTTATTGAATATTGATTGACACCTTTGTATCTCTGCGTTAAGGTGTACTTGTAGTACTTAAGTTCTCTGTATCTCGGCTTTAAGAATCTTAGTACTACCAAAATAGAATAAGTAATCATGTGTATATTTAATAATGTTTAACATAGTAGTTGCCCCTATGTATATTTGCTTTAATGTGACACTTCAACGCACCACTCTTTTTATATCTGCTTTAAGAGTCATTTGCGTTTGCCAACATACAGTCATAGTCTCGCTTGTTGTGTGCTGGAGAGCGAAATTGCCAGAAATTAGCCCGCTCAAATCGAAACATATTCGTGCCGAGAGCGCGGTGAAAGCGCTCGGCCGGTGGAAACCACTGGGTGTCTCGGTCCCCATGGGGGCCTTTGATCTATGTTGGTGGCCTCTCAATCGATCTTAGTCGATCCGAAGCATTCCCTGCCACCAACATAGATTAAACATCCATTGGCAAGTGGCTTCCATCGGCCGAACGATCATCGCTCTACCACGCTGTCAGCTCGCTCTAAACGCGCAAATTGTCCGTAAAACGGTGTGAGTTTTCTGGGCTAAGCCAAAACTAGCGGACCGTGACTGTATGTTTATTGATTGTTCATAACTGTCTTGCCTCCTCCAGGTTTTCTTCTGCCAGTGCCGCATGCCTCACAACAGCTTTCTTGAAGAGCACCGCCAGGTTGTTCTTTACTTTTGCGTCTTTCACTGCAACAGTCTCGCCAGTATAATTTTCATCCATTATTTTGTGAAAATAAAAAAATATATCTGCGTTTGGGGGCCTCGCCACGCGCGTTATTGAGTTACTGCAGTAAACTATATCGCGACATGAATTTTCACCAATCCAGTAACACACTAGGCGTTTGCTCGACATTAGAATCATCAGTGCTTTGGCGAACAATCTACGTATTATTTCGAGTAAATTCTGCTTTTTTTTGTTAGATGCAATTGCACTTCATACTTTGTAACATTTGTCTCTGGTAAAAAACACATTTCATAAAGCCAACCTACTGAGCCTGAGTTCTTCATGGCATTAACAGAAAATTATATACTATTTGTTTAAATGTCAGTACATGTAAATATATTTGAGCCTAGTATTACACTCCTACATGCACATACTGGTATATCCCCCTCTTATATATAATTTCGCTAAGCGAAAAGTTTGTATTCCAAATTTGGGATAACTGTGCGAAATAGGCAGATTCTGAGTCGGAATTTGGAAAGTGTCAGAAAACTTAGTTCCTTATTATGCGACTGGGTCACATATGTTCGTGTTTGGTAAGGAATTAGGTCACATATGTTAGTGTGTGGGAAGGAGTGGTTGGGAGGTCTTTTAAAGGGATTTATGGGGTGGGTGGGTGTCTCAGAGAATAACTTGGTATGTGTTGCGGAGGGAGGGGGGAGAGCTCTCAGGGGGTGGGTGTGTCAGAGGAGAACTTAGTATGTGTCATGAAGGGTGAATGTTGGGGGTCCACACGAAGGGGCGGTGGAGGGGGTTGCTCTCAGGGAATAGGTGTGTCAGAGGATAATTTGTCGAAGGAGTGACGTGGAAGGGGCTCTCGGGGAATGGGTGTGTCAGAGGAATACTAGCAATACCCACAGGGGAATCTCCTGACTCTCTTAATCAAAAGCATTTGAGTAAAAATCAGGTTGCAATAACACCCTGCAGCGCGTGAGACAACTCAGGGAATTGGTGTGTCAGAGAATAACTTACTTTTAGTTTTGAAGGGATAGGGGGGGGGGGGGGAGAGAGCTCAGGGAATGGGTGTGTCTTGGTGTAACTTGGTGTTCTCACAGAATGGGTGTGTTGCGGAGGGGGAGGGGGGTACTGTCAGGAATGGGTGTGTCAACATCAAAAGAAACCAATCAAACCTAACACTATTTCCAACAGTGAAGTATCTATGAATAAACAAAGTAGCTATGATATTCATTTTGTCGCTTAATTACCTCTATCAGCCCTTGCATTTGTATTTATTTCTTCAAATTGCCTCCGTATATACAAAAGGTAAAAGGCCGTATAACGTTGAAATTGAAATCATTTTAGCTCCAATAACCATTAGCATTACCTTTAGAATAAGAGCAGACATGAGGCGCACCCATTTCATACATGATTTTACCGAAAAATGAACAGTGACCCTAACTTTAGCTACTCATGAAATCAATCAGTGGATAATGAGTTACATTTTGAGGTCTCCACTTTTACGAACTTTCGAATTTGGCATACTTTTTTCCGGTCAACATCAGCAAATATTGCACTAATCAATCACATTTAGAGATATAATTCACTCTTTTAAAGTGCCTAAAAGTCACTTCTGGTGTAAAATTACTTATTTTATACGTAAAATTTTTATTTTTATTTTTATTTTTTTCCGTAACAATAACGATAGTGCGGCGGTTTTTCTATCCATTTCCTGAAAAGCAGAGTGCGGCAGGTTGTTCATTTTTACTTTCTCTTAGAAGGAGGGTGTGGCAGGTACAATTGTTTTTATTATTATACCTAAATGACAGTAAAAAAAGAAGGGATGCGGGGAGCCTGAGAAGCAATTTATTTCCTTTATGTAGCTTAAGACTATTTTGATAAACGGATTAGGTTTAGCGTCAATTATCTGTGAATTTGAGACACATATAGAACAGAACCTAAGCTTTAAACAAACTCATAGTAAATCGCTACAGCTCGCTACTGCCTAAACCTGTACACAAATGTATGTCTAACAAAACAGAATTTACACACGCGCCTACACATATTGAAGTAAAATTCAGTGGACATATTAAAGTTAAATCCCTCTTAATTATGATCACTTACAATATAATCAATTCAATCACGCTCTCTGTAACATGTGTTTAATGATTTGCTCTAATGTATCTTCGAAGTCCCACTCGAACCACTGCCGTCCACGAAAGTACGTTTCAAAGAAATCAAGTACGGGTTTCCTCATTTCTATGTAGTTCACAATAAGTCGGTCACCTGAACCATTTTCCGCTAACAGCTGAAGACATGTTAGGCATACATAGAGATCTTCCATACAAAAATCATCGAACTCATAGATGCTACTGTCATCACATGGTAAATTTTCTGTAGGTACATGTACTTTCATCCTTTTGCATCTTGAGAGTTGCAACAACATGTCATATCCAGATGTCCCAGAAAATGTGGGTGGGATGAAAACTTTTACACTTCTCTCATGTCGGCACAATATTTTGAGTGCAGCCTCCTTATCTGTAGTATCATTTAAAAGCTCTATTCGAGCTATTTCCCGCTCGATGCAATGTATGATATTAGTTACCATTTCCGATCTATATTCAATGTAACTGTCAAAAATACTTAGTTTTCCCATATAATCACCAGATTCCATGTTTGTTTTTGTCAAGATATTACGACTCAAAAGCCACCACGTCAACTCACTGTTCATGGTTGATTCTGGAATGGTTGTGCAATTTGTAAACTCTTCCCTGAGATAATCTAACACACTATACTTACAAGCGCTTATCACATGATGCATATCGTTAAGATTAGATGAAAAGAGATGTGACACAAATAGTAGTGGAAAATCTGTAAGTTGAAGAATTGAAACACAATGCTGAGTGATTAGTACAGGCCGCGAATTCTCTTCAGGAAATGTTACCAAATACAAGTCAGCTGCCATATCAAATTTCTCTATAATTTGTTTCGAACTTTCAACATTTAATGAATTCAGAGTCCCCACTATCATCGCACATATGGTGTTTATCAACGGCTCTTGGTTTTTTACTGTACAACGAAATTTGCTACCCGTAAAGAAATCTTCCCTTACCTCATTTGAAAACATTAGTTTAGAAAATACATTGTTAACTCTGTCTAAAAGCTTTGTTACAGTCCAAAGTTTGGGTTCCGAATAATTTAGAAATACATCAAGAAGAGCACATTTAATTTCATGAGAGCTGAAAATTGCTTTCGTCCGGGACGTGGGGCAATCGGGATCACTATAATCGTGTATGATCCCATTAGGTATGCAGTGACCTGTGATGATTTTCATGATTCTGTAGCAGATTATGAACATGGAGGCAGTTTTGTCACCGAGAAACGTAAACAATGGGATGTCACAAATTGAGGAAGAAAACAAAAAAGTTATCCCGTCGAAGAAAATAAATTCTGCCTCAAAGGATCTATAATTCTTTATCAGTTTGTCGCTTAACTCTCCTGATAATGGGCGTACTTTGTCAGCAAGCTCTTTAACAAAATTCTTGTCCTCCCTTGCGATGACAAGGGATATATCAATGCCAGTAGTATGGGAGTGGCCATGGCAGCAAGTCCAACCAATGTCAAAACAACACGCTGGTCCGTGTTCATAAACTTCATTTATATGCGGCAGCATAGGATTCACCGTTTCTAAATCATTAAGCAAGAAATTAACCATGTAACTCTTAATGCTATTAATTGGCCTTGGAAATATAACTTGATTTTGTAAGCTCGTCGATGAAGGCCAAGCGGACGGATACTTCATCCAGTCTATTTCTAACGCACAAATGTAATCAAACTCGTCAATGTCTCCTACTTTGGTATCACAAGGAAAACTTCCCATTGGTCTTATTTTGTATCCTTCCATATACGAAGGAGGCCATGAGTCTTCAGATACATCTACATGCTCTCCTAAATTTAAACTCCATGGCCACGCTATTCCGCTATGCCATCTACGTCCCCAAAAGGTTTCCATTATATGCACAACAAGGTTTCTGACGTGTTTCTCAAATTGTTTCGTTTGTTGCTCATTCTTTGGGACATGCGAAGATTGGTCTAGGGTTATCAGCTGCTCCTCTGTGCTGCAATTAACCATGTGACCTACACCGTCCGATGATAATGCTAACTTCGTTTCACTTTTTACTTCTTTATCGTTTCGTTCAAATATTCCCCCTGCTCCGCAAAACATGGAGTCATTCAAAGTGTTGGGTGGTAGATGGTAATTTGGCCCGTATCGACTCTTCCTAGCTTCGTGTAGGAGATCTTTTGTGCAGACGCCACGAAACGGCTGCAACAACAAGTCTAGTTTCTCATGAAAAACTAGACCTGAAACATCCAAGTCGTCTAAAAAAGTATTCAATGCCCAATTTTGCGATGGCGATTCAGTGTGAAAAGGAAAACTTCGCGAATAATCGAATACAAATTGCTGATTTCTACTATCCATTTTGATAATCAAGCTATCAAACCATAGAATGAGTGCAATCTGATTGATCACGGTATATCGTACGTTGTAGAGACTGAACTTTTTGACCTATGTTACGCTTTATGTTACATGTTGGCTGTGTATTCGTGGACTTACGCACCTACTCAGATTTATTATCATCATTTATTAGGTCCATCAAGGTAGCTACGCTAATAGACCCTTGGGGAACTATCGTGACTTCCCGCGGGTAACATCGTACCCATGCCTGCTTCACACCTTACTATTTTTAATCAGTCACTTCTCTATATTTTTGCTTTTAAACCTTATATGTAATCTGAATCTGTGAACCCTGGGAGGGGTGGGTGCGGGGGTACCCCAAGGGGGGGGGGGAGGTACTCAAAACATAGGGCAATACACTATGTGTGGTGTAAAAGACCCTTTTTTTCGACAAATTTAACACGAGTGACCCTATTTTTCGCTGATTTTCTCTATAGCATGCACCCAAACCTCATCGGCTGATGAGACCACACGTCCTGTTCGCTCTTTCACCTCAGCTTTCACACAATTCAGGGAGGCAGGCGACGACTCGAGCCTAAGTGTGGCCCCGTTCCGCAGCATGACAGTGTCTGCAGCACTTATAGTGCACCCCGCATCGCTCGGCCTACAGCCTAACCAAAATACTGGCAAAAACGACGACGACGACAATGGAAGGCAGAACGACGGGCCAAGCCCAACAGAGTCGGAATTCTTCTCTGGCTCTTTTGGCTCCGCAAATATGGAAACCGCGGACAACGCCCAGCTCACGGACCGTGAGAGGAATATTAGGCCAATTGCCCAGCAAAGACTGACAGTCACTTGGGGCATTATGGGCAATTTTTCTCAAATTAAAAATATCTTTCATTAACATATTATATCATAATTATTCACATTTTTAATTATCATTATTCCCGCATTTATTCCACTCTATTTACAATCATTTTAGAATATTAATGCCTATTTCTCTCTAATTCATACTAAAAAAATTGTTTGCCCCTGTTACACCCTGCTGCCCATCCGACTCCCAATGACACACAGAGAGCCCCCATTACACCCTGCTGCCCCTCGCCCTCCCAATGACACAGAGCTCCCATTACACCCTACCACCCCCACCCTCCCGGTGACATATAAAGAGAGCCCCCTTTACCCTGCTGCCCCTCGCGCTCCCGGTTACACACACACATAGCTGATCTGACTGACCATTCCCGCAGCACTGTGGCAGTTTATATAACCCCTGTTACACCCTGCTGCCCCTTACACTCCGCAGACACAGAGCCCAGCTCATTAAGTGCGGCTTTATTTGTCAGATTTTTTTTTGTCAGAGCGCTGTGTGATGCAGTGTGATGTAACAAAAAAACTTGAGTTGCTGTCAACCCACCCTATTTTGCATACAATCTTTGATTATCCGGCATTTTCCGGCAATATCCGGCAATATTCTTGTAAAATCAGCCTTTTTTCAACTCTGCCTGTTGAGTACAAGGCGTCAGTTGAGTACTACTGGTGCTGAAGTTGGAATTTAAACAATTAGGATTAGTCGTTTGGAGTGATTTATGCGGGACTTGATTACCATCCTGTTTTATTGATTCTGGCAAATGATGAGTGTTTGAATTCATCCCGTTAGGAGAGGATAGAGATGATAAAATTGATACAACCTGATCCGTTGTGTCCTGTCAGTCAGAAGGCGGTAGGTTTACTTCTGCGTGTGTGGGCTTGTCGCGGTTTTTTGAAGACACGGCAGAGGACTTGTTTTTGTTGTTGGGACAGTCTCCTTTTGGATAATGTTTTTCTTTGCCTTCTTTGAAACAGATCTGGCAGATGTGCTCCAGCATATTTCCCTTGTGTGTGTGGCCTTCCTTCTGGCTACAGTTACCATTGTTGTAAGCGTAGTAAGCCTGCTTCTTTAGGGATTTTTCCTTGGAGGAGGACTTTCTGTGACTTGAGCGTTTTGCGCCGGTGGAAGACTAGTTGGTGATTTTTTCGAGGGTGGTCTCACCTCTGATTGAGTTGATCAAGTTGTTGATGTCCGCGGTGTCGTCCCACGTGACCAAGGCCCTCTCCACGTAGTTGACTACCTGTGGGAAAATGTCTTGTACATGCGCCCAAGTACCTTTGATGGTGTCACACATGACTGCCGCCAACAAGTTCAGCATGGATTCGTAGATCTTTAGGGACTTATTGAACTAGAACTGGTCAGCCTCCGGGTTGGACGGTAATAAGAAATCTAGTCCTATGGGAAAACCTTAATCACAGAAATTTATAATCTCTAGCATCCCATGCGTCTTTTTTTTCATTCTGCTCCTCTGGCTTTATTGCCACATATCCTGACCACAACATCTGCATATCAACCGTGCGACAGTTAATCAATCGACGCATTATGATTCATTGAACTACTAATCCAATGTACATTATATTGAGTCATGATCACTTGCCTAGAATATCAACGGCAGATCCAATCCTCAAATCTATCAATCCCATCACCTTTGCTTATAGGGAGAAGTAGCGGAGAATAGATAATATGATAATGCTAACGATACGTAGGTAGATAAATGAGTATATAAGTTAAAAGTGTGACAGTAGACGAGAGTATATTAAAAAGGCTTGGAGCCAGGTTTATTAATACGCGAATATAGCGTTTAACTTTAAACAACCGTACAAACAATGACACGGCCAAACAGACTAGCATAAGAAAAAATGCTCCAAACCAACTTAGATCTAAGACCAAGAAAAATGTAAATACGAAATTGCGAATAGATAAGAGAAAAAAGTCAAGAGGAACCTGAAACAAAAACGTACAAACGACAAATTCGAGATTTAATTGCTGAAACAATTGACGATGGCGTTCTGGGAGAAAAGTAGTGGTTGAAGGTAGCTCTCGTAAGCGTCGCTGCGCCACATGCCATGCGATTTGATGGAATCTGCACTGATCCCGCACTGGTTGAGGTAGGATGCGCCGCCCCGGCGTAAGCTGTGCGGGGTATAGCCCTTGTGATCCAGACCAGCTAGGCGCGTCGCTATCTTGAAACCCTCGCGAAACCTGCGAGCGGTCATGAAGCGGCCTGGTGAAGCTGGGTCGGCGAGAAGAGGTTGGAAGTCGGACGACCACCATGGTGAGAAGAGAGCCCGGTGTTGTGACCAAGCGACGGCGACGTCTAGAGAAGGGTCCCATGTCTTGGCGAAGGGGACAAAGACCGAGTTGACCCATGTCTCCCTGTTGAAGTCGAAACTGTTGACTGACTCCGTCGTGTAGTTGGAGATACGCAGTAGCCCCTCGAAACCCAGGATGATCCCGAGCTTGATGGGTTGAAGCATTGGTGAGCGGTCGCAGGTATGGCAGAGAAGGACGAAATCCTCGTAGGTCACGAAAGAACGGATGTTGAGAGGTGGACGTGCCATTCTCACTGCTGAAGATAGATTGCACTTCCACCAGTCAGACTCGAAAAGCCACAAATTCAGACCGGCCCAGATGTCGAGGATAAGCAACTGTGAGCTTGTGAGCGAAGAGTCTGGTGTGAATCTGTGAATGAACAACAAAACGGTTATAGAAAATAGTAAGATTATGGCATGAAATATGGGAAAAAACAGAACGGCAATGATGTAGACCGACTGTAATAAAGCGAAACGTAAACGTAAACGATCGCAAATAAATAACACAAAATTATTGTTATGAATACATATGATTACAACTGAACCGTGTAAAATCAGAATGTAGACAAAACAAAATGGGATCAAATGGAAAATAATCCGAAACTGACATAACACAGAAACGGTAAATATTGTATTGAAGACGGAAATGAAATGAACGGAATGAATGTCGGGAGCGTAAAATGAAAAAAACGAAAGGAAAGAAATAATCTTACTGCCAAGTTGTGAGGCTAAACCCGAGAGGGAGGGCCGTGTTAACAAGAGACACAGCCACCCAGTCTTTGTGAGCCGACTGTAAGAACTTGGAAAAAGCTTTCCAACCTTTTCCGTCGTTTGTAGCCCTACTTAACAGATCGCTGACGAGCATCCTGCTCCCTGCCACATGATTGAAAATGGGTTTAATATCCCAAATTTCGCAGAGTAACCACTCACTTACGCAGGCGGCCATGATCGGGTTTTTAAATTTGCCGTTGCCCATGGTGAGGACGGTAGCGATATTGTTGCAAATAATGTTGACCGTCAAAGTGGTTGTAGTTGGAGATACGCAGTAGTGGAAAATGGAAAGACTTGCCGGACGTTTGACGCTATCTTGGGCAGGAATATCGTAATGACCCGGACAAATAGGTAAAGAAGGTAATTCACAAGCTTTGGCCTTTTTGAGAGCGGAATAATCTGGGTAATTGGCGATGAACTCATCAGAAACGCCCGCCGGTTGGGATGGTAAACAACCGAGCGGATTCTTCTTGAGAATGCGCAGCCTGTCAGTGAGAGATGTAGGTTCGACTGGAGCTGTGAATTCGCCTTGCTGCATGAGTTGGGTATAAGATAAAAACTCGGAAGAATCGTAAAGTGAAGACTCGAGAATGGCTTCCTCTATGGTACGACGCGTGTGAGATTCGACAAATTGAAAATTGTCAATGATTTCCGAATTGAAAGGGAAACGTGAGGAGTCGATGTATGAGAGTTGAAGGGTGGAATAAAAATTGTCCCCTGGTGACTGGGATGTAAAGTTATGGGAAAAATCGGAGTCGAAAACAGTGGCCATATTAAAATCTAAGCGTGAATCCTCCAAAAAAGCAAAATCATCATCATCATCGTCGGAATCGACTTCATCGTCAAGTAAATCAGGGAGAAAATCAGAAATTGCCGACGGTACGCTGTCGTAAGCAGCGACGGGAGCATTGTCATCCTAACATAACGGAGAAAAAGGAACCAATGTAACTGGGGAGACAATAGCTGGCGTGGGTAGAACGACAGGATCTAACCCCTCACACCTGAGGGGGCTTTGGAGGTTTTAGACGACGCCGCGGGTTTCTTAGGGCATTCAGGTTCCCTGTGCCTGATTTTCTGTTTGTTCGACTGCCAACAGGCGCGACAGAAATGTACTCAATTGATGAAACCTGACGTATGGTCAGAAAGTTCCGCACAGGTGCCCATATTCCAATTCCGACAAATACAAGGGACCACCTTTCTCTGTGGTTTAGACTGCGAGGAAATAGAAGCCATTGAAGCTGGCCCGGTGGAAGAAGCGTGAACATTTACGAGAGCCGGTCTGATGCTTCTATCTAGAGCTGACCTGTAGACCTGAACCCATGCGGAAGGGTTAAAAGGATCAATGCGGCCCTGTTCTAATCCCTCCAGCACTTTTTTATGAGCACCGCGCACAATAGGCCAGGGAATATCGCAACAATCCATGACAACAACCGTCAAGTAGCCGAGATGGTCTTTGAGACCAAAGAAATTGGGTGACATGGGTAAGCTGGACTCCAGAATGCGTAGGTTACCAAGAACGAATTCTGGCACGCTAAGTTCATCATAATCCGGATTGTTAGAATCCACACGAGTAATCTCCTCGTTGGGCCAAGCAATATCTGCTTTGATGCATTCATTGGCCCTCCTCTGACTGCCTGACTTTTTATGATTGAGTTTTCGCAGTACAGATTCAGTATCGTCAATGTTGAGGCCCGAGCTTAACAAGAAATTTGCCGCGTAGTCGTTAGCGGAACGATCATTGCGTAGATTATCAACCCTTCTAAGATTTTGGCCAAAACATGAAATAGCGTTCGGGTTTGATTGAGGGTAAGCCAAACGATTAGGGACCGAAGATTGATTAAGGGAATTGAACCCCTGTGGTCTGTCGAAAATTCCTTGTGGCGGTACAAGTGGAGCCTTAGGAGGGAAGCAAGGGAGCGGAGCGGGTTGCTCCGGAGGAAGTAAATTGACACCCTGTATAAAAGATTGGGGTAAGAAATTTAAGTGACGGCTAGCACCACGATTGTCGTGATCCAGATCAACAATATCCTCGTCCAAGTGTAGAGCATCAGAATTAGATAAATCTGTAGAACCTTGGGGAGGAAGGTGTACGGGAGAAACTGGAGAAACATTGTGAGATTGGAAAATAATCGGGGGGCATTCACATGCGCCAAGATAACCACAATTGGGATTGATGGCTTGTGGATGATTTCTCCGAGAAGCGCGAGCATTGACTCTTGGCGGGTTCAGACCATCAGTGAGGTTCTTACGGAGACCGTCAAAAGTCCTTTTCGCTGGGGCGAGAGGAACAGAAGGGATGGATCTGACAACATTTCTAGGTACGACCGAGGGTGAACTGCGAGTGGACATACAAACAGATGCAGTGAGTGGATTATGAACCGAGGCCACGGAAACGTTAAGATTTGCGCTGGTGGCAATACCTGAATTCCTGGTATACATACATTTCGCAACCAAAGAAGGAACCTTGTTGTTCTTGGGTGTATTCCTAGTAACCCTGGGAGCGGCAGCGCGACATGAAGTCTCGACTGCTCTAGCTAAGGAAGCTTGTGTGGGAGTAGGCAGACTACAAGTAATTACATCCGAAGTTACCGTTGAATTGCGAGAAATCGCGTCAACCAATGAAGCGCTAGGAATGTTAGCCAAAAGCTGGTCAATAGAATCGTTGGAAGGCATAGACATTTGTGAATTCATTCTAGCCATGGCCAGTGCAATGGAATCATTGGACGGAATAGATTGACCAGATAAATTAGATAGATTGATCCCCCTGATATCCATAGCAATGGAGTCATCAGAAGGTAAATGAGTGTTGGTAAGAGAAGATGAATTACCTTGTTGTGATCTTAAGGATCGACCTTCCGGGACGGAAGCGCCCGCTCTATTAAAAAAACGAGCCAACTTGTCAGGACTAGCTTCATGACATTGTTGATTTACTGGTGAAGGATGGCTACGATTGCATACCTCCCAAAACGGGTTAGGATAACCCCGTGGCATATTGAATGGGGAACTGAATAAATGAGGATAAAATATGTGTTATAAAATTGAAATTGAGTGAAACCAAAATACAGGAATACGAGTGGTGAAAATAAAGACGCTAAGGCTTTATACGACACACATGTACACAAATAAGCTATGCTAAATGGTAGTGTGCGTGTGGGAAATTGTTCCGAAATCGGAAAAATCTTACTTGTGTGACACTAACTGGTGTTATGAATGTCACTGCTGTAAAGTCTCCTCAGAAAAAGTTATAAAAAACAACATTAACAAACGGCGAAAGGCCGAGTAAAGGAGAGAGGCAGAGAGCAGCGTTCAGCACAGCTGTTACTTCGGACTGCTGGGCTTTGAATGAGAATACAGTTAGTGCGTTGTCTATAGCAACGCACGAGCAAGCGCGAGAGATACAACGTCAGAGCGCGTACTCGTGACGCGTTAAACGTGAGGGACGTGAAAACGTAGATAGGAATGAGCCCATGATTGCTTTCTGATGTTCCGTCATCCTCCGGGGGTTTACAAATGACTTGCACTTCCTCCATGTTTTCTTCAGCCAGTGCCGCATGCCTCACCACAGCTTTCTTGAAGAACACGGCCAGGTTGTTCTATACTTTTGCATCTTTCACTTGTAATAGTTTCGCCAGTCGGTACATGTAGTTTTTATCCATTATTTTGTGAAAATAAAATAATATGTCCGCGTTTGGGGCCAAGGCCACGGGCGTCATTGAGGAACTAAACTGTAAACAACTATCACCATTGAAAACTATTTCGAACATTCTCAATAATTGATAGATGTCTCTCATTTTTTAACTTGATAGAATTCTATTACAAATTGAGTTTACATTCACAGATTAACTCACGTTATCAAACACATTGATTCATTGATAACTTCAAACTATATTCATATTAATTATGGTAGCTTGGCTTGTCTGCTTCTACAAAACTAAAATCAAAAGTTCCAAGATTTTGCTCATCACAGCACAGATATACTGTAAATAATCAAAATATAAGATAACTTTCCTATACTACACTGAACATTTGTGAATTGAAAATGTAACTATATCCCGCAGTTATGACGTATACATATATTCATTACTGCAGTAAACGATATCGCGAGATGAATTGCCACCAATACAGTAACACACTAAACGTTTGCTCAACATTAGAATCATCGGTATTTAGCGAACAATCTACGTTTTATTTCGAGTACATTCTGCTTTTTGTTGTTTGATGCAATTGCACTTCATACTTGGTAACACATTTGCTTCTGGTAAAATCCCATTTCATGTCAGTACATGTGAATATATTTGAGCCTAGTATTACACTCCTATATGCACGTACCTGTTTATCCCCAAGATTTATTATTTTGTTGGTCGTTGAAATAGTATTCAACGTGACATTTATTATGATTGATAGTGACTGATAGGAAACTTAATCTCATTATTTTCAAGCACTAAAAATGAGTCACATATTTAAAGATCAAGTGATAGTTTCTCTGAAACCTTCAAAAACCCGAGATAACGTAGTCATCAATCATGCTATGTTAACTAATGTGCACAATAAGCTAAATAATAGTGTAGAGCAGACAAGCAAGCGAAGATCTACATTTCCTTTCGTCTCAACCAGACATTCTTCCTGATATATTTGCAAAATAATATCTACGTTCCTTGGAAACTATGGCATCATCAAACTATAGAGCTATTGTTGACGGATATTTGGCCTGTGTAGCAGTTTATAATTGTTACGAGAGAGATTTCAGGACATCCGCTATCGGATTATGGCAGAAAGGGTACGAACTGCTTTTGAGAGAAAACCTTGGCCCCACATTTGAGAAACGGTATGAGCTTTACAGCGGGAGTTACTTCGTGGGCATGCCAACTGAGGCATGTGGAGATTTAGATGTGATGTTCACCAACATCAACTGGCCGAATGTAGCTGCTGAACCCACAGAGGGAGCAGGGCCTGCATGTCTGATAGCAGAACCGGTCCCGGCGAAGCCAGCCTTCGTCAAACTCAAGGCGTCGACAGGCAGGTTCATAATTGAGGAGGATATTTCTGGGGTAGTGGTCATCAACTTTGATGGGAATATGTTTGACGAGCATGGGTATGCGAGCAGCTTCCAGTTCACAGAAAGAAAAGTCAGCAATAGAGGCTATGGAGGAACTAGAAGTGGACCAGCAGAAAATAGGCCCCTGGATGGCTGGATGGAAAGCATTGACTACGTTCCTTGTCTGATCTATAAAGCCTGGCCACAGCAAGCAGGGAGCTTTCTAACACGTCAGAGAAAGGCTTCATACCCAGATGTGGAGCTCCTTGACCTGATCAAATCACGTGGCTGTCATGTGGTCCCTGGTGGGTCATCCCCGATCAGGACCAGAGGAAAAAGACTTCGAATGGCGTCTGTCTTTCTCCATGGCTGAGAGGGAATTGATACACAACATGACTCCTGACATGGCAGCCTGCATGTACATCATGAAAGCCTTTCTTAATGCCAAGAAAAAGAAATGGAGGGAACTCTGCCGCTGCAACACATGTGTTGAGGGCTGTCCTAAAAAGCTGAGATCCAGTACGTTCTGTTCCTATTTCTGTAAGACTGCCTGTCTTTGGGTGGACGAGGAAGTAAGAAAAGAGGAAAAGAATGCTTTTCAACTGACAAGAGATGTCCTGGGCTGGCTGATCGACTGTTATACACAAAAGGTTCTTCCGCATTACTTCATACCTGAACAGAATCTGATTGAAGCGCTCCAGGACCACAATGTTCGACAAGAAATTATTGTCTGGCTGGAGGACCTGAGGGAAAATGTCTGGACAAACTTCATCGCAAGTGTCCAGTTTGATGACCTTGATGCGGAACAGATGCAAACTGTACCCAGAGAAAACAGTGATGAACAACTGCTTGGTTCACTAGGTGAGAAATCAGTTAAGAAATTGCAAGGATCAGCCCAGAAACTCGGTACGACAGAGGAATCATACCTGAGGCTCCAACGTCACAAAGTGGTGGAGGCAATGGCGCACAACTGCGCTCCCTTCTCTGCTACGGTCGTCCATGTGATGGGTAAGGAGTTGAATAAGTACTCAGCGTTACTGAATTTCACCATAGATTCTGGTGTGCATTTGGGCATCTTGTCCAACAATTTATCCAAGGTTCCTACATCGTTCATGCCCTTGGTTAAACCGAAAATGGAGAGCAGAGCAAACGGTTTAGAAACTGTCTTCCAGCATCTCATGGACTATCTCAGCAACACAAATAAATCAGCAGGGGGTGAAGAAATGCAGAAATTGATGAAACGTTGCCTTTCTTTTGCTATTACCGGTTTCTCCTTGTTTTTCTTCCTGGCAATTCCCAAAACAATGGGTGAAATTAAACAATACCTGCTAGAGCAGACTATCAAATACATGAACATGCATGAATTTGTCTACCCTGGTGGCTGGACTGACAAGGGACTGTCCGAGCTAGTAATGCAAGCAGTGACCTACTACCACATGGGGGACTGGGAGCAACTGGGGAGGTTGGTGCCACATATGATACCACTACTGGATGAGGCGTTTGCTGAGGATGACTTCATGCGGAGTTTGCTGTACATGCCTCTGGACCAGTATGTGCAAGAGGAACTATGGAAGTCGTTATATGGAAGATTTACTGTATCCTCATTGGAAACGTTTGGAATATTTATCAAGATGTATGTTACTGATTTTTTATCCAGAAAAAAGACAATTACGAGTTCAGTAATTACCCCAAGAATTTACTCTAGTTATCAAACTCTATGAGCTTCTATGTTACCTTCCCATCTCAATAATTTACTACTATACTCATAATACTCAATTTGACTGCCTCAATCAAACTAAAATTATGATTCCCAAGATCTTCCTCATCAGCGCACAAAATAGCTAAAAATAATCGGAATGTAATACATGTATTAGTTTTCCATATTACTGCGATGTTTTATAATTGAGATATCAAGCTTGGCAGTCAGTGGACATAGCGAAGATTTCAACAGCATGCCCGACTTTCAAGTCTCATGTATAACTTCAGCCCAAGCTCGTTAAAAATAATACTATAATTCACGAAATAAGCTGGTAATTGTCGAGGAAACCCATCCAGTATAGGGGTGGTAGTCAGAGATGTACTGGTGTATCGAGCATATATACATATACCTCTTTCAAAAAGACACACTTGTATCCAGTACATATATACACACCTGTTATTCATAGATCAAGATAAGTTTAATGAACATATCTCTTCTAATACCTACATGTACAATAAAACAGTCATACTGAAGATGCATTGTATAGTTAAGATGACATGTAAGTGATGGGTTTCTCGTACCTATATCTTTGTGTTTGTTATCCTCATATGTACTTTTGATATAGTTTGCCAGCAACTGCAGCTCTTCCTCACTCTATGACATACGAGATACGGGCTGCATGCTTATTTCCTGAAATATGGTCAATCATTTGAATGAATTATGGTTGAAATTTAACAGCAAAGTGTACACTGGAGTAATTGGTATATCCCTATTTGTCGGAAGTTAACATGTATAGAAGCTTAAGTGTACATTTCTGTAGTGCACTATATTTTGACATGGCACTTTCCCATACAAGCAGCACGCTAAGCGCTTGTTCACCATTCGAATCATCCGTGATTTAGCGGAAAATTCACATATTTACATCGAGTGAATTGAGCTAATTGTTTTAACTTTATACATGGAGACATTTGCCTCTAGAAGAAGCCACTTGGACATAACCGATGTAAGATGCGCAGCTGATGACCTGTACTCACTTGAGTACTAGTCAGTCGCTCATCTTGATAATTGGCAGCTGTCAACACACTTTGCAGTTGAATCAGGTGAGTGCACACTATGGCCGAAAGGCTTGCCAGATGAACGGAATAACCACCGCGTCCCTGGAGCAATCCGGAGACAAGGTGCAACTTCCGGGAATTACTTGTTGACCGTGACCTGATTGTCTCGACCGAGGGAATCTCAGTCGGGACGTGGCTCAGGTATAATATGGCGCACTTCCATCCGTGCAGCACTCAGAGAGTTGACCCGCGACTTGTTGTGTATTATGTACCATTGTACAGAATAAATGTGGAAAGTTCTTATTAATTACTTTGAGCCTTGTTATACAGTATACTCTGGATGTCTTGAAGTTCGAGGGGCCGGCGATATAGGTTCGAGTTATCGGAAGTTCGACTTATGGGAATTTCTAGGCAGACGTTTTCA
>JAXGGS010111647.1:0-19745 GCA_035585475.1 Armandia brevis | reverse complement strand
CATAGTTTTGAAATCACCAACGTGTACTCGAATTTTGAGGATAGGAGAATAATTTTTTAAAAGAGGTCGAAATTTGGCTTGTCCCTATTGTTCTACTAGGACAATTCAATTGTCCTATCTTCGATGATCTCGCGGAATAGGTGATAAGCAATATTCTATTTGATTAGACATTAAATGATGTAGAAAGCATTAATTAATATGCCTCTCCCCTGCATCCCCTGAAGAGCATCACTCTGACAGGAAGATGAGTACTGATAAGATAACACTTGTACAGTAGATCTTGTTATAACGCGTTTACTGATGCACTTTCTTCAAAAACACGTCACCAAGAGTCACCATGAGTTCAGGTGATATAAACGATATTATTATAGGGTATAAGAGGCAAGACAAATTTGGAGACAGCACAGACCCGCGTTACAAAGATTATATTCCTCTATAGAGTCACGTTATATAGAGGGTCAACTGTACTGCAATATACATATACAATACATTAATATTTCTAAAGAAGATGAATATTGATAGTAAGAATTGTTTGTTACCATTAGTATGGTGAAATAGACATTACCTGGAATGATTGATTATAGGAAACCTTTCACATTTTACATATTAATCGGTTGTGGTTTAATCACGCATAGTAAGTAAACAATACGTCTATTTTTTATACTTGGTTTATCTGAGCTCAGTTAATTACATAAAGAAAAGTCATGTGATATATATATATATATATATATATATATATATTATTATATACATATGGACCTATTATCTATCATCGATTCATCACTACTCCAGAGGCTGGAGCGACAGATCTGTGGTTAGGAAGCCTACCCCACTCAATAACACAATACGAGGGATGTGATGCATTGTTTCCATGGCGATTTGACCGTAGTCATGGTGATGCGTTAGCTGTGGCTGTGTCTCGGACAGGAAACACAACGGAGACGCTTCTGTCGAAGGTCAAAAGCTCTGAAACATTTCTAAGAGACGCCAGATTTTCGTATTCTCCTGATGAAGGCGTGAGGCTGACAAATGTGACCTTGAACGATACTGGATATTATGAGATATCTGTAATATTCTCGCATAGTGCTAATAGACTTCACAATCGGATATATTTAAATGTGAGAAGTAAGTGATTTCACATCATATTGTCATGTTACTGTCCATCCTCATTCATCTTTTTAACGATTTGTGGTATCTAATAACATTAGATTATATCAGATTATATTAAACACTAATATTTGTCATTTTTTTCTGATATATTTTGGTTGTGATAGATTTTCAGAGCTTTACATTAGAAGTTGAGCCTGACGTGGACGTCGATTGTGTTAGCGATTGCAGCCTATATTCTGAGCGGAAATCAGGCTCCGTTATAACAGTCCTTACCGGTCCTCCACCCATCTCTATCAACCTTACCGTGCACCTTAAACATCCTCACGTATGCCGCGCTATCAGCCTGCATCCCCAGCTAGCTGCTGAGACAAGCACGTGTGCTATCAGTGAAGGATGCGGTGCTGAGAGGAGAACCTGTCAATTTGTGATAAACTGCAACTCGACACAGAATCTGACACTTAACGTGAGAGCTGAGCACGCTGATCCTGGACACGAGGCGCTGATTGTCTACTCTTCTACTGTGCTGATCCAAAGTGAAGCCGAGGAGGCGATCACTTTTAAACTGCCGACAGGTAATCAGTATATTATCACCTTTAATGCCCCAAGTAATTAATATATAATTTCATATTTCAAATTTCGACGGCTAATCAGCATACTATGAAATTTATATTCATTATTATTATCTTTCGTGATATATATGTATGTAAATCAAGATTTTCTTTTGATAGATGATGCATTAAAACACATATTTTAAAATTTTGAAACTATTCTAAGTTAGCAAATATGAAACTGTGCATTCCCTGTATATTTACAGAGGGTGGAGATGCCCAGCAGCAGCGAGCAGTGTCCCCAGTTGTGATACTACTTCTGGTGGCCGCCATCATCACGATGATCGGGCTGATGGGAGCAATCATCATGTACATCATCAACTGGCTGATGATGAGGAGCAACGACTACAGCGATGATGACGACGACAGTGACAATGATTTCAAAGATGGAGAAGGTAATGAGTAGAATCGTATCAGGAAAATAAGTTTGGATCACTTTCTTTTTAAAAATAAAACTTGATATTAACTCGACGTCATCATAATATTTCGGTGGGTGTACGGTTTAAAATCCTTGTAGATCACCATTATATACCAGTATAAGTTTGGAAAGAAGGGCGATGACATTTATTGAAGGGCGGTCTTAATAAAGAACAATTTGGCGATATAATTTATCATATCAATATATCCTTCATAAATTGCTATAAGCAAGCATATTGAATAAGAGAGCATTACATAGACAGAAAGTTGGCGTTAATACAGCAGCCTACATTGCATTTTCAACATAAATGATTTACGATTTGTGACTAAGACATTTATGAGTTTCATTTCTCTAAAATAGCATACTCGGAATCTGGGTCACGTAGTGGACAAAGAGAATTGAGCCAGGAGGAGAAAGATTCCCTTGTCTCAGAAGCGGAACACGTGGTGCATGAGTATTACATGAGCGGAGAAAAGGAAAAGTCCCTGGACATGTACATGGAAGAGCTTTATCAGACGGCGTTAAAGCCAAAGTTTCTCAGTCCGGATAAAGACATTAGGAGAGATCAACTTTCCAAGATGAAGAAACGAAAAGAATTCTATAAAACTACGAATGGGTGTATATAAAGTGAAACGTAAAAATATAAAGTTTGGCACAGCGAAAAGAACCAATACACTTATATGTAATTTTCAGTCCATTTATAGTTTTAATTACTACATATTATCTATTATGGCATTTTATATGTATTTGTCATTATTTAGATATATCAAATTGCCGGTAACATTATGTTAATGATGAAGCCCATATTGTGTCGTTAAGATCATTTCCAATCTCAATGCACAGGAATCGATACATCTCAAACTTCATGTACTTTAGCAAACATCATTCGCTTTGCATGTTTTTAACGCAATGTCTGCCCCTAGAATCCCTAGGGAGGGGGTTACTGAATCAATATTGTTGGAGGTATGTACGGCCATTACCATTATATATTGGGCATAAAGAGAGATGAAACGCTTGGATAAATCAAATTATTGGTCAAAATGAGGGACAATTATTCAAATTATTAGAGCAAAATGAGCTGAACCAGCATGATCGACACTTTAGGCCTATTTCTTTATCCGCCGAACTAAGATAATCTCTGACCAATAACATTAATCTTCTAGGAGTAAGGTTGTCCGGATATGGGTATGACTCCTAGTGGCGTCACTAACATCGCGGTGAGACAACCACGCTGTGCCGGACAGCGGACAACTTAAGATATGACATAAAACAAAGACACATACAGTTTATTGTTCAATATATTCTTCTTCAATATTCACTAATAGCAGACTAGATAGAAGACTTATTATAGGGAGTGGCACTTTTTTCGAAACGGTTATATCTACACCAAAATTCTTCCAGACCCGCGACGAATCAGGTTCCCCATCGGTCGCACGACCCCAATTCTGCTCTTGATGGAGGAAGCGATGTTGATGCAATCCACGGATCCCTCTCGCCAGACCATTTATACACACATTCATGACTAGGACACCTAACCAGTTAACTGACGATGGGGATTTCCCAATCTTTCGATGTTACTCGGTCCTCGACGCTTCTCGAAGCATAACTGTCAGATCGCTGGGGGCGGGCTCTAAACGCACAATTTACAAGTAAAGAGATTTCTCTGAGCTTAGCATCTAATTAAAACTATTGCACGCGTGGACGGAAATCAATCTATTTATGGTCCTTGATCTTTTTAAAAATTAGACTAAACTATTTTAAACAATATATATGAGCGTTATAATGAGCATGTAGGGCTATTAATATGTACTAAGAATAATACAATTAAATACTATCCCGCAAATAAATAAATTGACTATTTCTCAGGCCCGCCCGCACACGCCTTTTCTTATTGGTATTTACATTGGTCAACTCGCATACATTAAGAAAGACTTAAGTATCAGCATTTCTCGTTATAACTATGTTTAAGCTAAAGCATGAAATGCTAAACTTACTTATATAGATAAACCCTATCTCTCTCTCAGTCATAAAAAAACCCATGAAATACAACAAATCGCTCCGAAAATCTACCCTAGTTTATGCAAGGGTATTTCGGTATTTCCGGCAATTCGGCGCGCACATCGCCATGTCTAAGAGATGGCATTTTCTGTCAAAAAAAATCGTATTGATCATTGTGATGAAGATCAGAATAACATCACAATGATTTTGATGCACTATATTTGTTACCCCTACAGCCATGTCACAAGGACCGGCAATAGGTTAACAATTTCCCCGAAACACACAGACCCAGAAAATTACAATGCTACGGTGTGTATTCTATCCCCACCGTAGCACTTCCACCTTGCCCTTGGCTGCTCATATTAACGAGTTACTCTTATGCTGGAGTTGAGTATTAAGTCCAGTAATAGGAACAGAACCAAATCGTTCCGTCCATTTTATTTGTCAGATGGTTAGTATACTGTTACGATGTGTCGTGGCATTCAACTCAGTATGAACTGTTTTATGTGTTCCATGAAAGCATGATAAGAGAATATGATGTTCATAAATGTGTGATATAGTGTGAGGATCAGCATGGAAACTGGAATGTACTTGTCCATGGTGTGCTAGCTGCTCTTTCAGAATATCTATCTATATACTTACATGATACATTTTGTCAAGCAGCGCGCGAAATAACTCATGTTCAAAAAGACACACACTCTAACTTAAAAAAACCGTGATGATTACATGTATCATTGTGTGACAAATGATACACTATGGGATCGACAAGAAAAACAGAAATGTGTAATTAATGTTTTTATTTGGTTTATATTACTCAACTACAAATTAACTGGCATATCTATTTCGAGACCCTAATTAGTAATTAATAATCAGGTTTAACCCAAACCATCAACAAGATAAATATCAATAACCCGAGGACCACTTAAATTACAATACAAACGCCTGCAAAGTACCGCGCGAAGTCACTCATGCTAATATAAACAGACACTTTCACATAAATTAGCGTCACCTATCATTAGTATTGAAGCGCACTGCCCCAGTTTAGATAACGCACATTAAACGGCGAGACAGGTGAATATTAGACACACACAGGGCTTCCCCCAGGCCAGGCGGAGGTAAACCTTCACAGAGAGAGACAGGTGAATATTAGACACACACAGGGCTTCCCCAGGCCAGGCTGAGGTAAACCTTCACAGAGAGAGACAGGTGAATATTAGACACACACAGCTACACACAGGGCTTCCCCCGGCCAGGCGAAGGACGTAAACCTTCACATGACTAACTCACTCACTCTGCCGCCGCTAGTGCGCGAACCCAGCACGATGTGATCACTCACGAGTGTTTCCCCTCAGATATAAGCTCACTGTGTGTATATATTCCCCGATGTTACCACCAGACTGTCGCCACCACGTACTAGTGTTAGTGTTCCTCCTCAGCAGCAGCTCCCTGCCTGTCTCCCGGCAACAGGAGGGAGAGAGCGAGGATGTCACACAGGATACCTTAATATCGGAATTACTGTCAGAGGGGACAGGTAAGTCACCATTCCCCTACCTCTAATATAACGCAGGTATGCAGGCGCACCTGTGTGTGTACATGTGCAGGTATTCTACTGTAGTGTTGTAGTGTGCGCAGTGTTATAACATTGTTCTAGTTAACCATGCGTGGAGAGGGGGGAGAGCGCAAGCTTAAACCTCACTCGATTGATTCTGTCGGCCAACACGTCTGCTGGGAATAACATAACATAACATCGAGAGATCAATGTCGCTGTGTATTCCCCGTCTAACGTGATGACATATATTTATGCAGACATGTAGTAATCTCACCATTGTAGCGCACACACACAATACAGCGATCGAGTACACGAGAGGGGCGAGTGACTGTTGAACGTTATTATTACCACTTTCTTATCTCGGCTAAAGTCCGCCATGGTAAACAAGGCAAGCAGGTACATTACTGTGTGTGTGCTAGCGAGGGTGTTCAGGTGTAAGGCGGCGTGTAATTGGCCGCTTGTCTACGTGTCAAAACAGAGGGGAATTCAAACGTTAAACAATTCAATTCAGTTTCTTATATTCGTGGCTAGCCGACTGGACATACCGTGCATTATCATCACAGATAATACTAAGGGTTAAGCGTGTGTACAGTGGATAATATCGGGGATATTGATAAGTAGGTGTAAGATTGTGGGTAACTTGATGATTGTTTTATTGTGATAACGCGTAGAACAAATCTCGTACCGCATGAATCATGATGTGTAATATTCTAGCGCAAGCTTTAGTCTCCCCGCCTCATCTTTCTGAAATATTGCCAAAAAGCATACGCAAATATAGCATTAAAATTGATACAAAACCAGGGTAATTTGCATCATTTAACAGACATTTTTAGAATATGATTGCCCAACCCTGGCTTATTTCGCTGTCCGTAGATCGATACCCTGAATTTCCACGCCGCCGATCGCGTAGTTTTTCACATTCTCACTTTTTTATTTCGCAGATGATTACAAAGGTCGCCTGGTGAACGTCACAACGCTCGAGGGCTGCACCGCCGCGTTTCCATGGAGTTATGATCCGTTGCTAGGGCAACCAGCGGCTCTGGCGTTGATAAAAACCGGCGCCCCGCCGCAAACTTTACTCACAAAAAATGGCGGCGGCGGTGAAGATGAAGAGGAAGAGGCGGAGGGGCGAGAATCTCGTTTTGTGTTCACGGAGAGCGCCGGTGTGGTGATTCGCGATGTGAGGGCGGAGGATGCCGGCGTGTACGAGGTGCGCGTCGTGTTTGAGAACCTCTCGCTGCCCGTCTATCAACAGGCGCAACTCTTCGTCACAGGTAAAAAAGCCGCGCAGAGATTCTATCAAGTGCTGATTTTTTAATTTCCATCCGCGCATGCATACTTTGGCGGCTCATGACCACGAATCTTTCTATAATTTCGCGAACTTGGCGGTCATTAGTAATTATAAGCCGAGACTTAAATTTACATTGCGTGGATTTGAATGGAGCTATATCTATATTACTCATTTGTTATGGCAGGAAGAACTGATTCAATTTATAAATGTATATCCCTTGATGCATGCTCATGCGTAGCGACTTCATTGTAGTTTCAAACCCTTTTAAATGGATGCCATCCAATACGACTAAATACAAAATCTTAACACTGGGGAATAAGTTAATTAAGTATAGTTTAGAAAGACTAGCTAAACCATCATTCAATTTGCATAATACAGGTGAAATATTTCCCATAGGAAATGATTTAGCGAAGCCTTAAATCGTAATTCAAATGGCAGACTGAGGCATCGACCATGAATCCTTCGTGATTTTATAGACTTTTTAATAAACTTCGTCAATTTATTTTTACATTTCTCAGAAGCTGCGGACATGCGATATAACCCCAACGTGATTTGCACGACGGACGCTTGTAACCTGGAGGAGAACGCCACCAGCGCCGCCATGACGGTCTCTGGCTCCTTCCCCTTCACCATCGGCTACTTCCTGCGTCTGTCCGCGCTTGCGCACTGCGGCGTGGAGGAGCTGAGGGCAGTAGTACAGTACACAAACCAGCAGTACGGTGACACGTATCACTGCTGCGAGGAGCCGGCGAGCGATCTGTGCTCGTGTTTCATCGACGTGACTTCACCGGTGAATTACACCGTGCATGTACATTTACTCTATCCACACCGGGACTACGAGAACGTTCCAGTGAAGGAAACCATGATTACTTTCATACAACGTGAAGGTAAGCAAACCTATCGGAGAAATTGAATTTAATCACCATGAATTCATTTCGAAACCAATGTCATGGTAAATCTGCTTACGATGGCAATGTGCAGTAATTTAATTGATGTCCTCTTTAGATTCCACATTGCTTTCCTCATAAACTTAACTAGTCAGCCATTATCGAATAAATTACACGTCTTTCCCTTATCTAAGCCACAACCCCGAGTCCTTTGTTGACAATAATATACATGTACGTACATATGAAAACTGTGAGTGATAAAGCACTTAGTTTAATTACCCTCGAAAGGTCCTATGATGTTCCGCACCTTTTTCCTCACAAAAATATGATATTCTAAAAATATGGTCCCTACTATTTCATTTTCAAACATCTGTATGCCAGTACCATGTATTAATGTGTGGTAATGAAAATTTGATTATGATGAATCACACGATTTTATATATGTTTTGTATATTGCAGTCGCAGTACCCCGTCCTACCGCCATCACCTCCCCCTACCGGGAGACTTACATCGCGGGAGCGTCTCTACTCATACTCGCCATCTTGTGCCTGCTCGTCTTCCTCCTCGTCAGGTGGCGCGCTGCGTGGAAGTCATGTGATCCCAAATACAGAAAACAAGGTATGCAAATTACCTAATCATTCCACTATATGTGCAATATCCTAAATACAGAAAACAAGGTAAGTTGGTGGTCAACACATTGGCTATCCAATTCATCCTCAGCTTCATTTTGGCGAGAGTCAATACATTTTCATTTTATTAATTTAATTTAATTGGGTTATTCCCCGACGACTACTCCTATAAATCATGCCTTCTAATGTCCAATTGAAATACGGTTATGATTTCTAAATTAGCTAATATTTACAGTTGTTAATTCTTTACACACAATATAATACATTTTGCTAATCTGTTCTAAATATATAATTGGTCAATATTTACAGAATCTGACATCTATAAACCGCTGAACAATAGTGGCTCCCTCACTGGGCAACCAGCCGAGAAAATCGAGATGATACCGATTCAACAGGCAGCAGCGACCCCGAAGATTGAGCCCACAATTCCGAAGTCTGACGAGAAATTACCGATGTCGGATCGGAAATTACCGAAGTCTGACCGGAAATTACCGAAGCCTAAAAAGGAAATCAAAGAGGAAATCATCTCACCCCGTCGTAAATCTAATGTCCCTTTCCGACCAAAATCATATGAAAATCTGCTTTTTATAGACCAATGAATAACGTGAATAAAAATATATCAAAATATATCAAAACAATAAACCTCGTTTTTATCCTTCCATATTCGTGTTCTAAAGCAATATTTTTGCGTGCGTCGTTAGCAGCGCGCTAAGATTTAGGTAAAATTTGCACGGAGGAAACCGTAGAATACGTCACGATTTCCGATATCCAGGACGAGTAGAAAGAAAAGCAGGAAAGTCGGGCCTCTGACGACTGTTTTTCTACAGTTTAGTGCAGTGACCCGACCACGGTGGTGCCCGAACATCCTGGTTACAGCTCTTACTACACGTGACCACGGTCTGTACAAGCGCCCCCTGTTGGCAAATAATCCTGATTACACCTCATGTTACACGTGACCACGGTGTGTATAAGCGCCCCCTGTTGGCAAATCATCTTGGTTACACCTCATGTTACACGTGACCACGGTGTGTACAAGCGCCCCCTGTTGGCAAATCATCTTGGTTACACCTCATGTTACACGTGACCACGGTGTGTACAAGCGCCCCCTGGTAGTAGAACATCAGGTGAGCCTGATCCGAGACATCCTCATTAGTTTACCTCTCTGTAGCGTGATGACGGGAGATGAAAGGGAAGCACTCTCGCCACCTCTGACGCCGCCATGTCAGAAACAGACCGCAGAATACCAGCCGCAGCGCCCCTCTCTCTCACCCCGGCCGTGTTCCCATCTCCCTCCCGGCTTGTTCCGCGTTAATTGGTGCCGAGAGCGGCGAATCGCAGGAAATCACCATGCGAGGGCACTCAGTAAATTCACAGTTTCTTTTATATATCGAGGACAATTCACGCATTTTATATCATAACAAAAACAAGGAGCAGCGTCTGTCCTTGAGTGCGGGCGTCTTGCGCGCGAGACAACGCGTCCATGGTGGCGCTGCGGGTGAGTTCTTCAATATAAGCAAAATAAAGGTATAAAAGTCACATAAGGCGGGAGAATTTCACTCACTCAGCTTCATAAATCTCAACTTGAAATTCAGCTGCGACCACACTTGAAGATCATATTTTTTGGAACGAGGCTTTTATCTCACCATCATGTCTGCACTCTCTACCGGAGATTACGTGACATATGACGTCACGACTCCGGATGACGTTATGATGACGTCAGCTGAAGACGGCGGAGGCGGTGGTGGCGGTTGGGGAGGTGCGAGTCTGTCCCCGGCAGAGGAGGCGAAGATCGCGTACTACCAGCACACGATGGACGTGTTCATCGTCAGCTCTTACCTCCCTCTCCTGATGCTCGGTCTCACCGGAAACTCGCTCGCCTTCTACCTGATGCTGGGGAAGGCACGTGCGTCCTCGACGTATTTCTACCTGTGCTGCCTGTGCGTGGCGGATAACGTGTACCTGCTCGCCGGCGTGGTCGGCTGGCTCACCAGCTATCTGTTCGGGTTCGACACGCGCACGCGGCTCGACTGTAACCTGGTGTTCGCGCTGAACCGCCTCCCCAAGCAGATGTCCGCCTGGATCCTGGTGGCCGTGTCCGTGGAGCGCACCCTGGTGGTCTATCTCCCCACTAAAGCAAAGGTGACACTCAATTTAGAAATTTGTATATATTTCTATTATTACTTTATTCATTTAAAGCGCCTTGGGCCATGTAAATTCGTTCTATAAGAATTAGTTTTTATCATTATCATTATTACAGTTATTATTTGTTAATTTATTAATGCTATTATTATTAATGCTATTATTATTATAACTTTTATCATTATCTCCCCACTAAGGCAAAGGTGACATATTCGTGAATTTAACCGCTCAATTTAGAAGTTTTAATATATTTCATGTATTACTTTATTCATGGTAAACGCATTGAGCCCTGTATATTCGTTGCATAAGAGAAAAAATGTATCATTACCATTATAAACATTATCATTATTATCATTATTATTACCATCATAATTTATTATCATTAAGGTGATATGCAGCCTGCAATATCAATATTTGTAATTTTTGTTATTATTATTATTAAAAAAAAAAGATCATTAAGGTGATTTGCAGCCTGCAATATTAATATTTGTAATTTTTATTATTTTTATTATCATTAAGGTGATTTGTAGCCTGTAGTATTGATATTTGCGATGTTTATTATTTTTATTATCATTAAGGTGATTTGCAGCCTACAATATTAATATTTGTAATTTTTATTATTTTTATTAATATTAAGGTGATTTGCAGTCTGCAATATTAATATTTGTAATTTTTATTATTTTTATTAATATTAAGGTGATTTGCAGTCTGCAATATTAATATTTGTAATTTTTATTATTTTTATTAATATTAAGGTGATTTGCAGTCTGCGGGCGGCCCGCGTCACTATGTGCTCGGTGTTCGCGGCGATCTGTGTGTTAAACTGGGTGGTGTTCGGCGGATACCGCACGATGCGCGGTGACCTCGGCGCGGGGGTGGTGGACGCCTGCCCCGCGAGGTCAGAGGGGGTCAAGTGGTGGGCGGATCACGTGAACGCCTGGATCCGCACCAGCGTCTACTCGTACATCCCCGCCGTCCTCCTCTTTCTCACCAACTTCGCCATGGCCGCCAAGTTCGCGATGGCCTCCCGCGCTAACAAGATCGCGTCCGAGCAAACGACAGGTAAACAATAATATTCATTTAGTTAAAATGTCATGTCAAACAGATTTGGCATTTTGATTTGACAAGACTGTACGAAGATGTAAATATTGATGATAATGATAACATTTTAAGTGAAATGTTATATTGGGTTTTTATAATGATACAAATCTAAATAATGATTCCTGATAACTTTGAATAATATGAGATAGTGAGTTATTTTTATGACATAGAAATTATTCGTACTTTAATATATGTTATATACTATTCATACATATGTTAATGGTACCAGGTACAGGAGGTGCGGGCGGAAGTGGCGGGAACTCCGCGAACACGAGCGGACGGACGATGGCGAAGTACTCACGGCGCATGACGATGACGGCGCTGCTACTCTCCGGCAGCTTTCTCTCCTTCACTCTCCCCTCGGCGATCTACTACATCTGGTTCTCCTTTAACAAAGACTTCCTCTTCCGCCACCCGGTCGAGTTCTACCGACAGTGGATGATCAGGTACTACTTCCTTAATATTATTATTTATCATTTAATAATATTCAGCTTGTACACAAGTTTCAACTTTTATTACAACCATTAGTTTATACAAGCTCGTAACTTTACAACATATTTACATTATGATGCGTCCGAGAAATATTTCATTGTAATATTCATAAAGTTATAAGTTTTATTTCAACCGTTAGCTGGTAACTTAACAGCATATATATGCATTATTTCGTGAATTCAAGGTTCGCTCTGCTTCGCTCTTTCAATCGCTTATTTGTAAATTTTTACAAACGGTTCGTGATTTCTGCTGATTTGCGATTAAAGATACTGAAGTTACTATCAAACAAACAACTGCAAAAAGCTGTTTCAGATTAGCAACTATAAAAACAAGGTCATGATCACTGACCACTCGATCTTTTGTAACGTCCATCTTATGAGTGTCGTAAAACTACTTAAACGTGACCTGATCTGCGATTAGCAGTAATGTTAATCATAAATTTGAATGTCGCGACATTAGCTTACAATAATGTATCAAGTGATATTAATTTGATGATCTGAAATCCTGCTCAGGAACATGCTCGGATGTCTGCAGCTTACCAACCACGCCGTCAACTTCATCCTCTACTGCCTGACCAACTCCTCGTTCAGGAGGAACATGATACTACTGGTCACGTGTAAGCTGAAGAGGAAGCCAGGCTCGACCATAGATGGCAGCACCATCGGCCCATGAGATATTAACTATTGTAGATTTGACATGGATCTTAAGCTGGAATGATAGCTATTGAACAGTTCGCCTTCTTTCTTTTTGTTATCGATTCAACCTTACCTGAATGATAACTTTTAATCAATGTTGCATTTATTCATTGCCCTTGGCGTATTACTAGAGAATCGAGAGGAGCGGAAAATGATGTAATAGATAACTCTTGGTTACACTTGTAACAGAGAGGAATACTGGTCACCCACACTATCCTGTTCTGAATAACCGGAGCTACTTTCAGATACCCTATTTGTTTCTTTATCTTACCCACTATCAGACTGAAATGATTGAAATGAGTTTCAGCATAAATTCACATGAATAGATCTTCATGCAGGTGGACCATAAATGAGGTTCGTTTCGGTGGCATAGAAAGACACACTTCCACCTGACACGCTTTATAAAAATATAGTCTGTTACAACCAGCTGGATATCCCCCTGTCCACATTACTCCACAAGGTTAATAAAGAACAGATCCCGACTTGATACACTTCCTTAATAATTGCATTTGTATGCTACCACCAATTCCTGCAGATGCTGCCTTATATGCCATAGGGCATGCATTCAGAAGCCATCGTTATAATGCACATCTACTACTCCTCACAATATCCATGATAAATACTGTTGATAATCTGCATTTCAAATACGAAAAATAAGAAGCAGCTACCAAATGATAATTCCATGCGCAATCCTTACAGTGAGATTTTAGAATCCAAATATTGACATGCAGAATAGTATCATAAGACAATATTGTAAGAAATGACCATGATTAAAGATGGTGTTTTCCCGCCTAGAGCACATGGGGAAATGGAACATCTATATTGTGTACAGCTATTCATCCATATGCACAATCATATATATCTGGTCCGGAATGATTAAATCTCATTATGTGTCTAATGTGTTTTTGGAAATTAGCCCATCATTTTCTCTTGCCATTCTTTTCTACTGGTTATGAAGGTAATATATTGATATTTAGAGATTGTCTAACTAGTAGCTAACATACGAACATATAGCAAAGAACCCTTGCTTTCCACATTCTTGGCCATGTTGGCAGCATGGGAAGTTTGGTGAATACGCTGCTTATCACCTTCATGTGGGTCTCCATAAACATGAATATGAATGGCACTGTTCAACATGGCCAGAGAGTATTCTGAGAACGCACAATTTTACCTGATAATTGTAAAGCAGTTTTAACTGTTGAATGTTGTCATTCTTTGCAAGTTGTTATTTGCTATTAAATTTATGACAACATGTTTCCCCAGGTTTTACATTCTGGTAATTTATGTGGTCCTCTTTGTTAACAATTTGAGAGAAGATGAATATTTGGTGGGTAGTTCCCTGAGGACCCTATTTTTATACTTATTTGATTGTCTAGTAATAGATGTTGAAATAAAGGTCGGATGCCACAATAATGTCTTTCGATGTTTCTTCCGACACTCATGAATTCATAAGGACACTCAGCACCAGAGTAACCCATCTCCAACTTTTAGAAGGTCAGATTAAATCCAAGCATTTCTGCACTGATAAACGGGATTCATATATTCAGCAGTCAATATAAGATCTTTAGTTCGTGATTTCCTTGCGCAAAATGATCTTCATCCAGCAGCTATGCATCTGCATACCTTCAGAAAGGAGCAGTCTTCCGGTTCAAGGCAAGTACCAGGGTTTTGCAAGCAAAGAGAAATATGAATGTCTGCCATTTCTTGCCATGATGACAACAGATCCACTCTTTTCAATACTAGAAAATTCAATGTTAGTAAAATAAAAAAAATCCTAATTGTGATTGAGGACCAAATGTGCTGCAGAAACTTCTGCAAAACACCGACTAATATTTGCTATTAAATTCAGTACGTCAGAAATTCTCGCATACATTTCTGGGAAATAAGGTCCTATTGTACTGCTATATATTTGAAAAGTCATCCGCTCGCATCCTGATGCATTGGTGAATGCACCGTTTATCTAAGATATATAAAAATCATACAATAACCCACTAAATTGTAAACAAAACAATGCACGTCAGGATTGATACGGACCTCCACCAGAGTTTCCTCTGGCTTCATCCTACTCTGGGATAGATCATCATCTTTTGGGCCCGACGGGAGAGCAGACATGACAGACACATTACTCAAAGTTTTCCAATGCAACTCATACTCAAGTCGTGATTCAGGGAGGCTCTCATGAAACTGTTGAAAAAGTCTACACTATTTTGGTATTCCTGAACTTCAGATAAAAAACAAATTTAAAAGGTGACTGTTCCGATTGTAGCAGACGGAAGAAATAATGTACCCTGGTAAAAAGTTTCAGGGATTGAACTACAGCAGTACTTAGAGGTTGTTGTGTTGATCCCACTACTTTTGGGCGTTTCACCAGAGATGGTTACGAGTAGTCTACAAGTAGTACGGAAGTTATTATTTCCCATATATTCGCTGTTAATAAGTGGTCATATGCGTTGACCGGATGTGTAAGGTAGCTACATACTGCTGCAAACTTAAATGTGAGAAGCTTGACGGAAACTACACATGCTACAGATTCCGATAATCAGGATGGAAATCCACATTTTAGAATCAACCAATGGATGCATCTCCATAGATGCTCAATTGGAAATAGCTGTAAATTGGTCAAACACGTGATTAGCTTTATTTAGGACTGAGAATGATGGGCAACGAAATTAAAAGGGTCCCAGGTTATTGTAACTGTTTTGATTAGTGTTTATTAAGTTAATCTTTGTGTAATAGAATCTGGCGGGATTCTCCCGTACGCACAGCGTACAATTACCCCTGTGCACGCTATATTCTGGAGCCAGCAACTGGACGACACAATCGTACACGACCTGAATGGGAACAGGAATTTTGATCGCTACAATTGCAGCTCCGTCCGGTGACATCCTACACTGGATAAACAACTGGATATAAAGGGGGTAGCTGAGCAACATGGTGTTTCACTACAATGCGGCTGTAATTTCATATTCTGTCCGTATGCGTCCATCCAACTGATGAAACACAGTCTGTTACCATGGAATCAGATGGATTCGTTCAGCTTGGATGAGAATGTCATGGAGACCCTCGAAACTGATGAGTTTTCCGTGTAAATATTTTTGATAAATGACTAAATGACCCATACTAAAATCGTGATCAGAAACCTGAGAGAATATTATCAACGATTAATTTCAGCCTTTTGATTAATTGTTAATTTTCGGACACGGGTATCATGGTTCAGAAATCTTAGCGCCAGCATCTCACATGATAGCTAATATTTTAGTTTAAATATGAAATAAACCCTGAGCAAAGCAAGGTAAAGTAAATATCCATGAGGCTGCATCTTATTGTCCGATTTCTTACTAATCATCTCGAATTCGGTCAATATATTTTGTGTTTCTTAAATATTGAATGTTCGATTTGAACCATTCTCTGATTGAGTAATTTCAAAGTTTAACAGAAGCGTGAGGTGGACAATAAAGGTGATTAATATATACTCTGTCAAACCAATATGTACGGATAACAATTGTGTGGAGTGTTAGCCTGTTGCATAAAAATCGTCGATCAAATGTCGATTTAAATGGCAGGAGTTGGTTATTGAAAACAAAATGATAAATGTAAAGAGTACAAACATAAAACATAACTGAAATGTGATGCCTCTTCCTTGGCAGTATTAAGGACACTGATCTTAAAACAATCAGACAAATAATAAAAAAAATTACATTGGTGGGGTGTGTGATTGCTAGATTGATACCCTGGCGAATATAAAAGACATGATGAAATGACATAAGAATGATCATGACTAATAAGTGGATGACCTGGTAAGAACAAAATGTTATGTTATCTAGTTCAGGAGAATGACCCGAAATCTGACTCACGAGATCTAGGCCAACTACGTAAGCGATGACTTTCAACATGTCCCTAATTAAGCGACAACATATCTAGGTACAGTCATGGTATTTGCATTACTTGCCGCGGGCGTTCGCCTTGTCTTCCATTTCTCAGTACGTATCTTAGTACTTATCCTCGCATAAGGCTGTCGTGCTCTTACGGAAAACTAAATATTTTCGTCCTTTCAATTTAAGACTCTTGTGCTTTTACCGACGAAATCAGAAAATACATAAACGACGAATACAAATATACATTTTTACAAGGACAAATCGTCAGTGTTGTCCGACTTTATATTTGTTTTGCTTTCTTTCAATATAGTTTGTATGACTAATTTTACCTAAACGAAACGGTATACCTGTATTTGTAATGTTTTATCCTATTGGCAGCAGATTGAACTACATTTTTCAGGCACAATACGTGGCAAAGTTTCACAATAATCAAAGGTGAGCACAATTTTTTTATGTGTATCTAATCCTCGAGCAGCACATATTTAGTTAATAATAATAAAATTATAGGTTAATTTATCTCAGTCTTCAAACAGTTAGGAAAGTTTTGAAATCGATCTATTGATGCATATATTCGATGAAAATTCATCGGGGACTCTCATTCAAATGTTGTGAAAATTCACTGATGATAAAATATAGTCAATATGGTAAAAAACAAGTGCAATATTTAAAAAAAACATACACCTGTGCATGTTTTCATTTGTAAGGCAGGAGACTTGTTTTGTTTTGGCAGTGATCACTCACTTAATGTTGAGAATCGGCTGAACATCATTTGTAAATACCCTACACATTTCCGAATTAATAAAACAATTATTACCTATACTTATTATGTTCGCAGAATAACTTCTGAAAGTTGGGAGCAAACAGAAGGCACTCCACCAGGAAAGCTGAATAAAGAGCTCACACTTGACCTTGTTATTCAAATTGACAGCGACAAATAGATGGCGTAAATATTACAGCTCCTGTTCTCCACTGCGAGCACGGAGAAGAGGACAGGAGAGAGAGAACGAGTGATTCAAGCATTGAGGTTTTTATACTTTTTCGAATGAGGTCCTTTAAGTTCTGACGCAGTGCGGGAGTGCCCACTCAGCCGATCTTATCACGACTCTGAGCCATTCCAGGCATGACTTTTAGCGATAAGGCCCTCAAATCTTATCGGCGTTAACTGCGATTCCGGCTCCGTATTTCCTCTACTTTGGTCCACAACTTGAGCTGACCCTCACAACTCGACTGACTCATATCGGACGGTTTTGTTTGCACGTGATATCAGTGTCCAGTGTTTTGCAAAATGTGTCAGCTCCAGGTGGATGTTGTTACATTCGACGGCTTATTTCTGAATCTCAAATGACGCAAATCCACAACAAACATCAGCAAAACTATATCGGGCGCAAACCCGGATTTATCGTGCGAAATTAATACCGTAACACTGGGAAGCTGCGTAGACTAAATGCACTGTAGACACAAAGATCCTGGTGATATTTCTGTAAAAAAGTTCGAAGAGAGGGATGATTTGATGAAATGAGGACACGATTGGCAAGAACGATCACCTAATTATACTTTTATTTCACACAAAATAACTCCGGCATTTGCACATTTATGATCGTGATAGAAAGTAGGCCGATGTCTCCTGGACCGAGGAACAGTGGTAGTGGGAGTAGTGGGAGTGTTTACCCGCGCGTCAGATTAGTTCTCTGTGATCTATTCATCGTTCGTCAACCCTCGTTATAACGCGAGGGCGGGAACAAGTATATCCCGCGTTTCAGGTGAAATCTGGCCCAATATGCATTTACAAGGTTCACCTTTGAGCAGAGTATGAAGAAACTATTCATAAATAGAATGGTGCAGACGTAGGGAGGGCGTAGGACGAACGTGCACGCAACCCCGTTTATCGAATGTAAATCGTATATAGTATGAAAAGTAGAAACACAATCATATCTATCTTGATAGTTGTATTTTTAGAAATAAATGGCAATTGCATTCTGCTGAAGAGTGGAACTTGTCCGAAATGCTTTAAGTAGGCTGATTAGAATGGTATACTTTAAATGTCATCTTAACAAATTTAGATAAACCATTCAGACACAAATCTCATCTATTGTGCATATTGGAAAATGTCGGATAAATGTGGAACGCAATAACAAACATTTGCTGGACTGGGGGCAGTTGCACTTAACTCAAAACTAAAATATACCGTTATATTTGTAAAGGTATTTGAATTACATGGTTAAAGTTTGGTCATCTGTCCTGCCACACACACTTTACTAGTTAAATCGATGGTAGTTAAGATATGGTCAGACATATGTATACAAACCGACATGTTATACTGGGATCGGTCACCAGTGTTTTTTGATGCCCCCGTAGTGACCATGGTGTAAAAAAGAAATCACTTTGACATATTGTCTGACAATATTGACCTGATAGCATGCTATCTAGCTCTCCTCGGTTGTTATAACAATTCACTTCGGATAGCCCTCCGATTCGCGAAAAAGGACAAGGGAATCCTCCTTTCCCGGAAAAAACATTAATTAATTAATGGTGTTATGCGCTAATGGGAGGAAATTAATTGAGCAAGTAATGGCTTCTGACTAACCAAGGAATCCCATACTGTGTCAGAGCTTTTCGCTTTTCTTCTCGCTCCGGAGACAGGAAAGCAAGGATACAGAATTGAGCGCCACCGAGAAACTGAATTTGGGCGTCCATCGCGTATAGAACTTTCTGTTGACAGTCTGAAGCTTCAGAGCACATTATTTGAGTTCCATTATCTGTCCTCCTACGCTGCAAAAAAACCTTCCCAAACACTGAATACGTCCTTTGCTGCTGTGTCCCTCCATCCCAGGTGTACATCAGCATTGTTTGTGAAGCTGATTGGTAGGATCAGGGGTTTGTATCGTGTTTTAGGTAGCTCTACACCCGCCCACACCGAATCAAGCTCGGGGTTTCTCCATCCAGGGAACGCATT
>JAXGGS010111536.1:0-19751 GCA_035585475.1 Armandia brevis | reverse complement strand
TGCCGCTCTTGTTTGGCGGAGTAAAACCAGCCCAAGCCAAAGAACAGGCTTTGGCAATGCTCGAAGAAGTGGGTTTAGCAAATCGTGCTAAGCACAAACCATCAGAGTTATCAGGGGGCGAACGCCAAAGAGTTGCTATTGCCAGAGCACTGGTGCATCGTCCGGCTTGTTTGTTACTTGATGAACCAACAGGCAATCTCGATCGGCACAATTCAGAGCGGGTAATAGCCCTGCTGTTATCGCTCTGTGACTCACTTGCAACAGCGTTTATTTTGGTAACACACGATTTGCAAATTGCGGCACAAATGACCAAATCACTTGAGTTGCGTGACGGGGCGCTTTTTCCGGTTCAATAGTTATTGTGTAGCTTGTTGCAATAGCAAGGTGAGCGGTTAATTATTTTCTTCCTCTGCTTGCTTTTTTTTATTTGTTAGCCAGTCACGAATTTGGTCCATTGATGTAACGAACCATCCACCTAGAGATAGCAATGAGTTCGATAAATCACTAATTGCAGTTTTATAACGTTGACAGGCGGCCCCTAAATAAATTTCACGAAAGGAGAGGTTGCGAAAATAAAAAAAAGAGTTCTAGGATGGAGTGAAGCAACATTCAACTAGCTAGCAGATGCAGATACACTTGTAGAAAGCTTCAACAGAAAACTCGGGGAGGACATCGAAATCAGTATTGCTCAGAACGAAATAACAGGGACATAATATGAAGAACTCTGATCTTAACGACAATGTGTTATGGGGACGAGATCTGGTTGGTTCTGCATGTAGCTCTTAACAAGATAAACTTCATCTCAGTGAGCTGCATGTGTTGGGCTGGATAGACTCCAAGGATTGGCAGTGATGGCTTTGCCCTCAAAAAACGCTTCCTCTACAATTCCTATTAAACTACGTTGTAAAACCCTCTTCTCTGCTAGTTTGCTAATGATACTAATAGAACAAATATGCAAGAATTTAAGTGTATCGAATACGCATCCTAACACAAGTGTCACTGGTATAAGCCATGGAGCGCTACGTACCAAATGCCGTAATAAAACAACCCCCATTTTCGTGTAATATTTTTTAAGGATCTTTTTTTGAGATTCGGGAAGTTTGGCAATATTTTTTTCAAATAGTTGCTTATACGCCATGTCATTGTTTCTTTGCTTCCCGTAGCTAGAAAAAAGCAAATGTAATATGCTTAACTTGTGACCAAATCTAATCAGACCATTCATTGTATATCGAAGTTGTATATAAGCAGGAGAGTTGAAGTCTAGCTCCCCACACATCGCTTTATCAAACATTTCATCACGTAATAAAAACATCTTATGTCGATATAAATCTACCATGTAATCATGGCGAAGCCAAAACAGATAGAATGCTGACAAACTAAGAGAAATAAGTGAAGAAATAGCAAGTACGGCTACTTTCGCATCAAAAGATGGAATGGAAGATAAAGTTTCAATCATAATTTGTCCTCGTCCCTAGTTGTACCAGTAGGGGTTAAGTCACTTGATGTACGATTCTTATCGATTAAAAGTTCCATTTTTTTTGGCCGATCTGAAAGATATTGAACTTTTTCTCTTTGTAATTTACGTCTGCTCAGCCCATAAACAATGCCAGCGATTCCAAACATCCAACTCAGTACAATGGAGGTAGATGAAGCTCCAAGTTTGCTAAGGAAACTAAAATCTATATCCGCATAGGTGAACTTTCCTGCTAAAGCTTCTACAGCACGCATAGCAAAAAAACTAATTGCAACAAAAGTACCATAACGAAAAAAATTGTTAATAGCCATTGATAAAAGTTCGAATCTGCGAGCACTTTTTTTGTCCGCTAATTCTATTTCTAACTCTTTAACATTGCTTTCTCTTCTTCTATTCTGTTGTGCCATATCTGACTCTTGTTCCTTAACATGAAGCAATGCTTTAACATTAAAATTATACAGATTTGCCCGTTTCTCATATTAAGTAGACTAACCGATATCGAAGCATTTAGTTGCAATCTTTCTATAAAAACGTCTGCAAGTATTGGTTTTTTCTATGCTTTTTCACAAACAGGTAAAGGGTTCCGCGCATTTCGGGATGCGTTCAAGCTCTCATGTAGTTCAGTTAAGGATAGTGTGATTAGGTAGATAGGCTTAGCTAGGTCACAAAGTGTGTTTTGGAAACGTCAGTACAACTAGAACAACATTGCTATCGTTAAATTGCATTCTATTCTTAGCTTAGCAAGCTGCTTCAAAACTACTGGGTTAGTTCCATCTACTACTAAAACTGTTCCTAGGTCGCAAACAGTTGGTCAGGATTAGCAAAGGCTTTGAATTCAATTGCATTGCCAGCTGGATCATAAAAAAAGCAGGTCGCTTGCTCTCCTGCTAGCCCTTGAAAGCGCACGTGGGGTTCTATAACAAAATCTATCTTGTGCTGCTGTAACCTTGCTACTAGTTGTTCCCAGTCTGGCATGGACAATACAACGCCAAAGTGCGGTACTGGTACGGCGTCACCGTCTACAGGATTGTGTATTTTTTGTGGTGTGTGATCCGACTTGTGGCACACCAGTTGATGGCCTAGTAGATTGAAATCAATCCAAATATCGCTGCTTCGACCCTCTGTGCAACCCAGCACATTGGTATAAAAATCACGTGCTTGGTGTAAATCATCGACTGCTATTGCAAGGTGAAACGGCTGCGGCATTATCTATCCAGAGTTAATTGCTGTGTTTGTTGGCAAAGGCGAGCATAAAGGAAATCAAGGCATCTACCGAAGACTCTTGCACAGCATTGTAAATATTCGCCCGCATGCCGCCAACGGCTCTATGTCCTTTTAAAAACAGCAGTCCTTCAGCTTCTGCATCGTGTAAAAAGGTCGCATCTAGCGTTGGATCTTGAAGCTGGAAAGGGATGTTCATAATAGAGCGCCAAGCCGTGGGAACATCGTTTGTATAAAAGGGCAGGTCGTCAATACATTGATAGAGTTTGCTTGCCTTGCGCTGATTGGTTGCGGCAATACTGGCAATGCCACCCTGTTGCTCTAGCCACTGCAATACTAAGTTGACTGCATAAATAGCAAAGGTATTTGGGGTATGCAGTAACGAATTTTGCTCGCTTTGCAGTGTGTATTGAAATGCTGGCGGGCAATTGTGCCTTGCTTTATCGAGCAAGTCTTCGCAAATAATCACTAGGCTTAATCCAGCTGGGCCAATATTTTTTTGTGCGCCAGCATAGACCATCGCAAGTTTGGATACGTCTAATGGTTCGCTTAACAAACAAGATGAAAAATCACCAACCAGTAAGGAGTTTTCTGCAACCTTTGGAAAAGACGGCCAGCGAAGTCCTTCTATGGTTTCGTTTGGGCAGTAATGCACATAGGCGGCTTGTGAACCGTATTCAGTAGCCGATGGTGTTTGCATGTTGACAGCAGGACGCTCTACATGCAGCTGTGTTTTTGCCCAGTCTGCTGCCTTACGCGACCAATGGCCAGTTATCAAATAATCAGCACTATCTTCTTGTTGTGCAATATTCATCGGTAGCAAGCTAAAGTGGGCTGAAGCAGATGCCGATATATACAGCACTTTGTAGTTTTTTGGTATGCCGAGCAAAGTGGTTAATCGCGCAGTGGTGTCTTCAACCAATTGCATGAATTGAGGCGATCTGTGGCTCACTTCCATCACCGAATAACCACGATTTTGCCAGTTACCCATCTCGTTGGCAATCTGTTCTATAACGGGTTGAGGAAGAGCAGCAGGCCCTGGACTAAAATTATGAATGCGTGTCATGGAGTGATGTATATAGCTGTTTAAGACCTTTGTTTTCCCAACGCGTTTTGTTGAGCCCACCTAGTATACGGTTGTGCACGTGATGTCGGTTGGTAAAGAAAAATACTGTCGGTGTAGAGTTGCCTCGTACGGCTTGTGCCCAATCCCCTTGGGGATCGTTAAATACAATGTGGTAGGGATTGCCAAACCTTTCTAGCAATGCCATTGCATCTTCGTCTGTATCACGAAACAGCACACCGACCAGCGGGATGCCCTGCGATTGCAGCTCAAGCAAATAGGGGTGTTCTGCAATACATGTTGAGCACCAACTTGCCCAAAGCACCGCAATAAAAGGCCCATCTGGCATGGTGTCGGTTGCTATAAGCGGGGGGAGTTCCCAACTGTTTGTCGCTATTTCTATATCCAGTTTTTGATATACGCTTGGCGGCAGGCTGCTTTCTTGATTTGCACTGCATGCAGATGCAAGAAGAAGGAGCATTGAGAGGAAAAAGCGAGATGTCATAACGGAATTATGCCCCAGTGCGTGCACTGGGGTGTTGTCAATCTTTGCTATATGGAAACTGCCCTGAAAACATATGCATGATTGGCAATCATGCAGGTGATATACGTCCTAGGTTATAGCTGAAACTCAAAACCCAGATTGCCAGAAATAACTTCATTGCGGCACTGGTCTACGTCGCATTCGTCAAAAAACTCACCTTCAGACTCATCGGTACGTTCTTTCACATTTTGCTCAACCGTGTACCGAGCGTACTTAACACCGAGTATCAGGCTAAACCAAGCAGTGGGTTTGTAGCGAACTTTAAAGGGGGTAAGTATGGTGTGACGCCACACTGGAATACCGAGAAAGGAAGCACCATTGAGGGTGTATTCTTTTTTCGCATCATCAGACCAAATGCGGAGATGGTGCACACTGATAAGTGCTGCTTCAAAACCCAAAGCCCACTTTCTGTTTGTTGATTGGTGATAATACAGTGTGCCACTCACACCCAGCGAAGTAAGGGCGTACTGCAAATCATCGTAGCTAGTGGTTGTAATACAGCCGGTAGGAGTTGACTCGCAATCTACGCGTTCTTGCACTTGTAGTTCATAGATGTCAGATAACGGATTAGCAAGCTGTTCGCCATAGAGTTTGACGTTGGTTTCGTAATTCGAAATGTTATAGACCCGTCCAATACCAAATTGCCAATAATTAGACCATCCACTGATGTGCAGGGTGTTGCTGGTTTTGTCGTCAAAAACGACTGGCGCAACCACATTGGTGTATTCCTTGAACTTCTGTAGTACCTGTATGGATCGAATTTCTTCTGCGTCTTTTTTGCGCTTTTCTTCTTTTTTTCGTTCGCTATGCTCTTCTTTTAGGTCTATAAAACGGACCGTAGAAATACTGTCAGCAATAGCCGTTGAATGAAAAAACAGCAAAGAGATGCAAGCAATACTGCAAGCACGAAGGGGTTTGTTTAAGTAGTGATACATGGACCAACAACGTGGCTGATGGAATTAAAGCGACATCTGTTGTTGGTGTTTTGTGAAATGGTATACCGTCAACGCTGCAATTACCAGCCTTGCAATAACTATTGGTTGTATGCCTTGTGTATTTCTTCGGCAATGATCGATAAACCCTGTTGCGTAACGTCAATATCTCCGGCAATACTGATACGTATGCACTGGTGGTAATGCGGGTGCTGGTCGTGTTGCAAACCAGGGAAAAAATACTCTCCAGCCATCAAAATAGCACCGCGTTTTTTACAATTTTCATACAGTTCGCGACTGGTGAGCGGCAGCTTGTCCATCCACAGCCACAGAAATAGACCACCTTCAATTGTATGTAAATAACAAGGCAGACCATTGAGCGACTGCAGTAAAAAATCTGCGGCAAGTTGAATGCGCTTGAGATAGAAGGGCTTAATGTAATCATTACACAGCGTGAAAATTTCGCCACTGGCAAACAGCGGCTCTACCAATCTGGCTGCGGTTGCGCTTGGCGCCAAAGCAACTGCGGCGTTGATACGCCCAAGCTTGGCTATAACGTCTTGGTTAGCAACAACAATGCCCGTTCTGGCAGCAGGCAAGCCAAGTTTGGAGAGGCTGAATACCAGCATCAGGTTTTCGTCCCAAGGTAAATCTGTTTCGGTGTACAACAAGTTTGGGAAGGGTTCGCCATAGGCATTATCAACAATGAGCGGTACGTCACCTGCTGCGCATATTTTTCGAAGCGCGGTGATTTCGGCATTGTCGAGCACTTTGCCACTTGGGTTACACGGGCGTGAAACGCATACTGCGGCAATATCGGTAAGATCGATTGCTTCTGTATCGAGGGTATAGCGAAAATAGCCATCGCCTTCAAGTGTGTAGTTACTGGGCTGGCTCTTAATGCAATTGGCGTGCAAGCCTAGTTGGCTATAACCAATGTATTCAGGACTTGATGGCAAGAGAATAGATGCATTTCCACTGCTACCAGCATAGAGATTAAACAAAGCAAAAAATGCTGCCTGGCTGCCGTTGGTGAGCGCAATGTTACTGGCGTCTATATCCCAGCCATAGCCTGCACGTAGGCAGCTAGCAAGGGTTTTTCTGAAACTGGTATCGCCAAGTGGTTCGGCGTAGCTTCCAAGCAAATGGCGTACATCATCTGGCGTGGTATTGCGCAATTGCGTGCTAAGCGCTTCAAGCATTTCGGGAACAAAACCAGGGTTTCCTCCGCCGAGCATAATGCTGTTTTCCATTGCCATGCCATGCGCAAGGTCTTCCATAAGCTGGTTAATAGAAGAGTCAGCGGCAAAGCGCTCAACAAAAGGGTTGTTCAATGCACATCACCAGATGTTGTGTGTACATGGCTATGCAGGTAGATCACCCCCATCCGCACGTATTCACACATTTCCATGTACTCCTCTTCATCTGGTAAATCTTCTTTGTTTTTTGGATCAGACGCTTGGATACTGGCCATTGCATTTAGTAATTCGTTACTGGTTGCGTCAAGGCGTGTTTTTCCCAGATCAACTGCCAAGCCCATAGTGAATCCGTCACACCATTGGCTTAAGGCTGCGATGCGTTCAGACATAGACGTGTCATCGTCCAACAGAAGCGCAAACGAAAACTCGGTGTTCAGTAATTGCCACATAGTGTGATTAAACATTTGATCGAGCAGAGCGGTAAGCGCCTGATGTGCGAAAAGCTGCTCATCAATGAGTAATGAAGTTTTGAGATGGAGCAGGTTCGCCTGACTATTCAGCGCAATGTGTGCGCACATCAAACCGTGTATTTCTGCGGTGGTTTGCTCGCTATCTAATTCAGATAACAACTGCTGTAATTGCAGTAGTGAATCGGCCTGAAAGTTTGGCTCATTCATGGCGGAATCTGTATTAGTCATCGTCATCTGTCTTGGCTTTTCTACCGGTGAAATAACTTAGTATCAATCCAAGCTCAAACAGCAACCACATGGGAACTGCAAGCAGCGTTTGAGAGATCATATCTGGCGGTGTAAGCAGCATGCCAGCGACAAAACAACCAATCACTATGTAAGGACGTTTTTTGCGTAAGTCTGCAATATCAACCATTCCAGTGCGTAACGTCAGCATGGTGGCGATGGGTATCTGAAAAGCCAATCCAAAGCCGATAAGAATTTTTGTCACAAAACTTAGGTAGCTACTTATATCGGTCATGGGAATCACCCCATCTGGGCCAATGCTGATAAAGAAATCAAAAATTATCCCAAACACCACATAGTAGGCAAAGGCAATACCAGAATAAAATAGCGCCACGCTGAGAAAGAACATTGGAAACGCAAAGTGCTGCTCGTGTTTGTATAGCCCGGGAGCAATGAAGCGCCAGAGTTGGAACAAAAGCAATGGCATGGTAATCACCATGCTGCTAAACAACGCGAGCTTAAAGGGTGCAAAAAACGGAGAAGTAACGTCGGTTGCAATCATGGTTGCGCCTTCGGGCAACAACTGGCGCAAGGGTGAAGATACAAATTGGTACAGATCATTAGCAAACACAAACAGCACGACAAACGTTGTGCCGAAGCCAATCAAACTGTAAATAAACCTTTTACGTAATTCGCGTAGATGATCCGTAAAGCTCATCTCATTAGATTTGTTTGTATCAGATGTTTTTGTGGTCACTTGGGTTGCTTCACTATGACAAGGGTGGCTCTGGCAATAGATGCCAGACTATTATCCTGCTGGTTGCTTACGCGCACTTCAACAACTATCAGTCGTTTGCCTTTTTTTAGCACAGTGCCTTCAAAGCGTACTACTGGTGGTACAGCAGGGCGAAGGAAAGAAACATTAAGGTCTGAGGTAAGCAGTGCTAGTCCACTATCAAGCGCACTAAAGCCAGCTGAACCGGCGCAATGATCGATTATGGCTGACTGTATGCCACCGTGCATAAAACCCGCGTATTGCAAGTGGTGCTTTTGCAATGCAACTTCAAGCACACATCTACCTGCTTCCTGTTCAAGCAGATTGCACCCCATAAAATCCCGAAACGCTGACATAGTGCGGAATCAGGCACTAGCTGCTTTAGACGCGCGGGGCTTCGTGGCAGGTTTTTTTTTGTTAGCAGATTTAGCAGGTGCAGCAGTCGCTTTGGCTTTTTTGCTACTAGCAGACGCAGCAGCAGGTTTGCTTGCTTTACTACTAGATGTTTTGGCAGCCTTAGCTTTTGTAGTAGTGGTTTTACCAGATGCTTTACTAGTAGCTGTTGTTTTTTTAGTAGTGGTTTTTGCCGTGGTTTTTTTTGTGCTTTTGCTTGCCGCTTTTTTTGGCTTAGCAGCCCGTACGCTTTTTTCTGGCCCTTTCGATTCGCCAGCGTTTGTCCACTCGTCTTCTTCCCAACCCAGCTCTTTACCGATCTGCTCATTGAGCTTGTCTATGTCGGTTACATCTTTCACTTCTTTGCCCAGATCACGCACTTGGTCGCTGTACTTATGCACGTGCTGTTCCATTTCTGCATAGTTGAGTTCTTGCTCAACCTGTTGTTTAGCAGACTCAAAGCTGGAACGTAAGCGCCGCCACCACATCATGGTAGTGCGTACTGCCTTAGGCAAACGATCGGGGCCTAGTATGACCAAGCCCAAACCCATAATTAGCAGTAGTTCGGTAATACCTATATCGAGCATGGGAGAAGGGACTAAGCCTTAGTTTTGCGTTTGCTGGAGCTTTTCTTAGCAGCCTTTTCCTCAACATCGGATTCTTCGTTTTCAGCTATGCTGGCCGTAGGATCCTCAATTTCTTCAAATTCTGCATCGCTGGGCTCTTCTTTCATCGCCTTGCGAAACCCCTTAAGTGCATTTCCAACATCGCCACCGAGCGAACGCAAGCGTTTGCTGCCAAAAATAAGTACGACTATGGCAAGTACAATTAATAGTTGCCAAATACTGATGCCACCGAATCCCATAAAAACTCCTTTTAATCGTTGTTACGTTGTCTTTTTTCTGCAATACCAGACTGGTGACTGCGGTCAGCCAGTTGCTGGTGAATGTCTTCAGGCGAAAGCTGTAGATGCGCTAATAGTACCAGATAGTGGTAGTGCACGTCTGCCGCCTCATTGCGCGCTGCTTCGCGCAAATCTCCATTGTTTGGTTGCTGTTCTAGATCGCGAGCGGCAATAGTTAGCTCGGTCAACTCTTCAGCTAGTTTTTTAGCTATAGCCGTTACACCGCCGTGCATAAGCTTGGCTGTCCAGGATTGCGAAGGATCCGCATCTTTTCTGGCAGCGAGCTTGTCGTATAGTTGGCGATCTGAATGCATATCTATGATTTATAAAGTCAAATGCTGATAAAAACAGCTTGTTTGTCCAGTATGGCAAGCTGGCCCTTGTTGTTCTACTTGTAATAACAAACTATCGGTGTCGCAATCAAGACTTGCTGACATCAATTTCTGGGTATGTCCAGATGTTTCACCTTTCCGCCAAATTTCCTGGCGCGAACGAGACCAAAATACCCCACGTTGTTCGCTAAGGCTGCACTCCAAACTTTCACGGCTCATCCAAGCCTGCATCAATACCTGCTTGCTATGCACGTCTTGCACAATAGCAGGTATCAGCCCCTGATCGTTCCAACGAACGGCATCAAGCAACTGCTGTGTTTTTTTGTCCATCAATGATCAAACAGATATAGAGCGCGTCATCATACCCATAGCGGGTAGCTGCAACCTGTAATCTCTGTATTTTTATGCACAGCTGCACTACCATAGACTGGTTCATACGCAAGGAGGGAGCTATGCAAACGCAGGATCATCGCCGTAAAGAATCGCGCACTAATCCAGAATTGTTTTGGGGCGATTACGCCAGTAATCTTGATTGGTACAAAACCGCCGACCAAGTACTAGAGGTAAATCAGCAACAACGTTGGCAATGGTTTTCTGGCGCTAGCTGCAACACCTGTTATAACGCCGTAGATCGTCATGTTGCTGCTGGCAGGGGGCAACAGGCTGCAATAGTTTATGACAGCCCAATTACCGGCAAAAAAGACTCAATCAGCTACCAGCAATTACTCGACGAAGTATCCCGTTGTGCCGGTGCGCTGCAATCCTTAGGCATTGTGAAGGGCGACAGGGTAATCATTTATATGCCCATGATTCCACAGGGCATCATCGCTATGCTTGCCTGTGCACGACTTGGAGCCATACACTCAGTGGTATTTGGTGGCTTTGCTGCACCGGAACTAGCTAAACGTATTGATCACGCCGAACCGAAAGCAGTGATTGCTGCATCTTGTGGCATTGAACCGGGAAGAATTATTGATTACCACAGTTTGCTGCGTGAGGCTATTGCAATTAGCACGCACAAACCGGCTAACTGTTTGGTATATCAACGAGAGCAACAACCTGCAACGCTCGATGCGCCCGGAGAGCATGCCTGGCAAGACATAGTGCCAAACGCAACGCCTGCAGATTGTGTGCCTGTATCGGCAACCGATCCGCTGTATATCCTCTATACCTCTGGCACCACTGGTATGCCTAAGGGAGTGGTACGCGACAATGGCGGGCACATGGTTGCATTGCATTGGACAATGCGCTACCTCTACGGTGTTCAACCCGGCGATGTATTCTGGAGTGCTTCAGATATAGGTTGGGTTGTAGGACACTCCTACATTGTCTATGCACCCTTGCTCTACGGTTGCACCACAGTTGTGTTTGAAGGCAAACCAATCGGCACACCAGATGCAGGAGTCTTCTGGCGAATCATTAACGACTATAAGGTCAAGGTGCTATTTACCGCGCCGACAACCATTCGTGCAATCAAACGCGAAGATCCAGAAGCCACATTGCTCGCCCAATACAACATTGAATCGCTGCAATCACTTTTCCTCGCAGGTGAAAGGGCAGATCCAGACACAGTCGCCTGGGCCGAACAACATTTACAGGTTCCCGTTATCGACCATTGGTGGCAAACCGAAACCGGATGGGCAATTGCAGGCAATTGTCAGGGTATAGAAGCCCTCACAGTAAAACGTGGCTCTGCAGGCAAACTCTTGCCCGGCCATGCGCTTGAAGTACTAGACGCAGAAACAGCCAAGCCTGTAGCAACCGGACAAATGGGCGAAATAGCGCTCAAGCTGCCTTTGCCCCCCGGCAACCTATGCACCCTTTGGCGCGCGGATGACCGGTTTGTTGAATCTTACCTCAGTGACTTCAAAGGCTATTACCGTTCTGGCGATGCCGGCTTTATCGACGAAGACGGCTACGTATCAATAATGGCAAGAAGCGACGATGTCATTAATGTGGCTGGCCACAGACTATCAACTGGCGAAATGGAAGAGGTGCTCGCAGGTATTGCGCAGGTAGCAGAATGCGCGGTAGTTGGCGCTAAGGACGCGCTGAAAGGACAGCAACCAGTCGGATTTATTGTGCTCAAACGCGGCGTAAACGAAAGTGCCGAAGAAATGGCACGCATTGGGGTGCAAGAAGTTCGCAGCGCTATTGGTGCGGTTGCGGCTTTTAAACGCTTGTATGTTGTAGACAGATTGCCTAAAACCAGATCTGGAAAAATCCTGCGCGCCACTATTCGCGCAATCATCGACGGCGAAGAATACACCGTACCACCAACCATTGATGACCCAGCAATTCTGGATGAAATTCAGCAGGTTTTAGGGGAATAAGCAACACACAATGTACAGTTTAGAAAACCACCAACTACAGGTAGACATACTTGATCCACAGGCAGATCAGCAGCGTTTTGGTGCGCGGTATTGCACCGGTGGCTATGTGTTTCAAATTACAGATAGTCGAGTTGGCAGCTTATTATCCGGCCCAACCTGGCCGGATGATTTCAACTGGTTTGATGGACAGGGCATACCTGATACATTTCATCTCAATCCGCTGGTATCGCCACAAACTGGGGCAGAGCTAGCGCTCATCCCCGGTGTTGGGGTATGCAATTTGCTGCACAAACGTGTAGAGGAATACTGCAACTGGGATGTGCAGCAAACTGCGCAGGATATTTGCATGCAGACCAATCAGTCATTCGCTGACTATGCGTTTGCACTCGAACGTAGGGTGTCTCTTAATCAACGCAACCTGCTATCCACTACTCGGGTAACCAATACGGGGGAAGCTCCCTTGCCAATTCGTTGGTTTCCGCATCCTTTTTTTCCGCATAACGAAGACGGCAAGCTATGCAAATGCAACATTCCGGTTGGCGTGCGCGACAACCAAGGCTTTACCATTGCTAAAGATGGGTTTTTGTATAGGAAAAACTGGCCGTGGGATCTTGCTGGGCAATTTTTAGCCTTAGACCACAATGCAGAACAACGCTTAGAAGTGATTCAACAACACCCAAAACTGGGTGAAATCACTACTCAGTGTAGTTACGTACCGGATGCTTTTCCGGTATGGGGAAACAGCAATACCTTTTCTTGGGAACCCTATCTTGAGCGTATGGTGTTTCCCGGTCAAAGTCTTGACTGGTGGATTGATTACGGGTTTTAAATAGTAAAAAAACCGACGGCTACAATCGTTCCATTGCCAGCGTGAACAGCCGATCTGTATCTCGCCATAAATCCATTCTTTGGCTAAGCACACGCCGGAAATGACCGCCACCCGGTTTGCCTTTAAACAGATGCATTATTGGTCGTAACAACGGCGGGGCAGAGACACCAGCGGCAAATTGCTGGCATGCGTAGGGCGCGTATTGCTCGCGCAATAATTTGATTAAATCAACTTCAACTACTGGCATGTCAAACAGCGTGCTATCAACTTCTGCAAGCAGTGTTGGGTTATGCAGAACGGCTCTACCAATCATCACACCATCAACATGCTCTAGGTGTTGCTGTGCCTGCACCATGTCGGTAATACCGCCATTAATACTGATGTGTAATTGGGGGTATTCGCGTTTGCACTGATAAACAAAATCGTAATCCAGCGGTGGTATGTCGCGGTTTTGTTTGGGATTTAGTCCAACAATCGCTTTGCGTGCATGAATAACAAATTCGTTACATCCTGCTTTGTGCACCTGCTCGATAAAAGGAAACAGGGTCTCTTGATACTGCTGGTCATCAACACCCAAACGGCATTTGACTGTAACGGGAATCGAAACGGCATCACAAAGCGAAGCAACCTGCTCGGCAACCAATGCCGGTTGTTGCATTAGACATGCGCCAAATACGCCGTGCCTTACCTTGTCAGAAGGGCAACCAATATTGAGGTTTATAGCGTCATAGCCTCTGGCTTCGCAAAGTTTGCCAGCCGCCACAAGTTCCTGTGGGTTGTTACCTGCTAGCTGTATAGCGAGCGGATGCTCCAGTTCTGAAAAATCGATAATGCGATCGCCTTTTTTGCCCAACACAGCATTGGCATGCTGCATTTCGGTATACAAAAGGGTGCGCGAACTGAGCAGACGATAAAAAACCCGGGTGTGCCTGTTGGTATAAGCGAGCATAGGCGCTACAGAAAAGCGCCTTGAAGCAGGATAATGCGTTGCTGTTATCAAAAGTCTTGTTGCCCTAGGTCAATCGGTAATTTCTAATCCAAGACTGTGCTTGTAGGTTTCGCGTTTGTGGATTAGTTTCGATTTGCTGCCACTAACAATGCAACCTGACGCGCGCAGTCTGCAGTTATAACTACTTGCCATAGCGCTGGTATACGCGCCTGTATCCATAATCACCAACAGGTCGCCTTCTTCAATACGGAGCATGCGTTTATTGCCAATAAAATCACCAGACTCGCAGATTGGGCCAACAACGTCGTATTCCAATTGGGGAAGTTGCGGTTTCTGGTCTACTTCGCAAATTTTGTGCCACGCGCCATAGAGCGAAGGGCGCGGAATATCGTTCATAGCAGCATCAACAATCGCAAAGTGCTTGTCGTCGTTGTGTTTTATATACTCAACGCGGGTGAGTGTAATGCCGGGCTTAGCGATAATAGAACGGCCAGGCTCTAGCATGAGTGTTAATTTTCTGTCAGCAAACAGCGGGGTGATTGCATCAATCAATTGTTGCGGCTGGGGTACTTTTTCTCCTTGGTAGCTCACTGCTAAACCACCGCCAAGACTAATATGGTCTATCTGCGTGCCTGTATCGCCGAGCTGGTCTATAAGTGACAGCAAGGCTTTAGTGGCGACGATATAGGGATCAATTTCTTCAATCATCGAGCCGAGATGACACACCAAACCAGTGAGTTCGCAATGCGGCGATTGTGCAATTAGTGCAGCCAGTTCGGCAACCTGTTCTGTTGGTACACCAAACTTGCTTTCTTTGAGTGCTGTTGCAATATACGGGTGGGTTTGCACCGCAATTTCGGGGTTTACGCGTATCGCAAGTTGCACTTTTTTGGTGCTGTTTTTTGCAAGCTGCAAAATCCGTTCGCATTCGGAGCTGCTTTCAATATTAATGCAGGCAATGCCTTCCCGAATGGCGAAGGTTAATTCGTCGCTACGTTTGCCAACACCAGAAAAAACTATGCTTGATGGGTCTGCACCTATATCTAAACAACGTTGTAACTCACAGCCAGAAACCACATCAAACCCCAAACCCTGAGCTTTAAGAAAACGCAGTACTTCCAGGTTAGGGTTCGCTTTTACTGCATAGTGCATGGAAACCGCAAAGGGGGCTTGCACGGCTGTATAGGTATTGCAACTATCCAATAGCAATTGCTTGCTGTATGCATAAAGAGGGGTCTTGTATGTTTCGGCGAGCGAATGGGCCGAACAATCTTCAATAAAGAGTTGTCCGTTACGAAATTCAAACATCAGGTAGGCGTGTCCTGTAAATCTGTGGTTATGTCAGCGGGTTCTTGCGGTAGGTACAATGGCCCTTTTTGCCCACAAGAAAAGAGCAGCAGAACAAGGCCAATTTGGGCAAGGATACGTAAGAATGAGCACATAAGCAGTTAGTATACCAATCCTTTTCCAACCAAAGCGAGGATAGCTCTTTGCACCTGCTTCAAAGACCAAGACGCATGCGCCGAGATGGGTTCAGTCGTAACCTGATGCGCGAGACACGGCTACACATTCACGATTTGATATACCCAGTATTTGTCTGCAACGGCAAGGATCAGCAGCAGGCAATTGCCTCTATGCCGGGCATTTTCCGTTGGTCTCAAGATACGCTCATCGCGCACCTGCAACCATTGGTAGATATGGGTTTACAGGCTGTGGCACTCTTTCCACAAATTGAACAACAGCAAAAAAACGCAGAGGCCAGCGAAGCGGTTAATCCAGATGGACTGGTTCCGCGCACTATTGCAGCACTGCGCACTGCATTTCCTGAGCTGGGCATCATTGCCGATATTGCGCTCGATCCCTATACAGATCACGGCCTAGATGGCCTGCTCGATGGCAGCGGCTATGTTGATAACGACACAACGGTAGAGGTGTTGGTTGCACAATCGCTTGTAGCAGCGCAAGCAGGGGCGCAAATTGTTGCGCCATCAGACATGATGGACGGACGCATTGAAGCCATACGTACAAGGCTAGAAGAAAGCAACATGCCGACCACCAGAATACTTGCCTATAGCACCAAATACGCTTCGTCATTTTATGGGCCATTTCGCGATGCAGTAGGTTCGGCACAATCGCTTGGTAGTGGAAACAAACATACTTTCCAACTTGACCCAGCAAATGCACGCGAAGGGTTGTATGAAGCACTATTAGATGTAGCCGAAGGCGCAGATATGCTCATGGTGAAACCCGCTATGCCCTATCTTGATGTGCTTGCTTCTATTCGTCAGCACACAGACCTACCCGTATTTGCCTACCAAGTAAGCGGTGAATACGCCATGATTAGTGGTGCAATAGAACGTAACTGGCTATCACCAGATGCAATGATTGAAGCCCTGTTGGGCATTAAGCGAGCTGGTGCAGATGCCATTCTTAGCTATGCAACAGCAGCAATATTACCTAGTTTGGCAGGAGTCAAATGAACGAAGTAGCAAGCAATTTTATCGATGATATTATTAAAAAAGACGTCGAAGCAGGCACATTGCTTGTGGTGCGTTTTCCACCAGAACCCAATGGCTATTTGCACATTGGGCACGCCAAAAGCATATGCCTAAACTTCGGACTGGCCGAACGCTATAGCGGCAAATGTCATCTGCGCTTTGACGACACCAATCCAGAAAAAGAAAGCCAAGAATACATAGATGCGATAAAAAAAGACATCGCTTGGCTGGGCTTTACTTGGGATAAAGAATGCTATGCATCAGACTATTTTGATCAGCTCTATGCTTGGGCAGAACACCTCATTAACACGGGCTTTGCTTATGTAGATGGTTTGCCAGCAGAGCAAATGCGCGAATATCGCGGCACACTTACATCGCCAGGAAAACCCAGCCCAGACAGAGAGAGGCCAGCGCAAGAATCGCTGCAATTACTAAGCGAAATGAAAGCTGGTAAACACCCAGAGGGCAGTTATGTGCTACGTGCCAAAATTGATATGGCACACCCCAACATTAACATGCGCGATCCAACGCTCTATCGCATACGCCACGCCAGCCATCCGCGCACTGGTAACACATGGTTTATTTACCCAAGTTACGACTATGCACACGGACAAAGCGACGCCATAGAGGGCATCACTCATTCCATATGCACATTGGAATTTGAAGACCATCGTCCACTGTACGAATGGTTGCTCGCACAGCTACCCACAGCGCACCAACCGCGACAATATGAATTTTCGCGTTTGCAACTCGAACACACCGTAACCAGCAAACGCAAGCTTTTACAACTGGTAGAAAACAAACAGGTAGATGGTTGGGACGACCCACGAATGCCCACTATTAGCGGTATGCGTAAACGCGGTTATCCACCCCAAGCAATCCGCGAATTTTGTGCCAAAATTGGTGTTACCAAAAAGAGCAACACAATAGAAATGGCTTTGCTCGAAGGCTGTGTGCGACGCGAGCTAGAAAACAGCGTTACCCGCGCAATGGTGGTACGCAACCCCATAGAAGTACGTATTAGCAACTGGCCAGAAGGGCAACCACTCACACTCGATATACCCTGGCACCCGCAACAAGAAATGGGAAGCCGCCAGATAGACTTTGACGGAAGCCTATGGATAGACAGCGACGACTTCATGTTAGAACCGCCGCCCAAGTATTTTCGGCTCTCACCCGGTGCAGCAGTGCGTCTCAAATATGCTTTTATCATCGATTGCGAAGAAGTGCTCTACGACCAGAACGGCAAGGTGCAAACCCTAATTTGTCGTTACGATCCACAAACCCGCAGCGGTATGGACGAAAGCGGTAGAAAGGTTCGTGGTGCTATTCAATGGGTTCCTAAGCAAGGAGCAGTGACGGCGAACCTTCACTTATACGACAGACTCTTTCTCGATAGCAAGGCTGAACAGACCAACCCAGAATCACTGCAAGTACTGCCAGCCTTGGCAGAACCAGCAGTGGCAAATCTAGAAGCAGGGCAGGTTATGCAGTTCGAACGAATCGGCTACTTTTGTATTGAAGGGCATGAGGACGGTGTTACGCAATGCAATCTAACGGCAACCTTGCGCGATAGTTGGCAAAAAAAGCAGCATAAAAAATAGCAGCACGCACGTAGCAAAATTACCAAAAAACACCCCTGATGCCCGCCATGGCGAAAAGGATTGCTACACGTATGAATGCTAGACTGGCGCGTATATTTTTGCACTATCCACTTTTAGCTATTCGGGGATCTCAATGGCCTTAATCAGCATGCGACAACTGCTAGACCATGCAGCAGAGCACAACTATGGCGTACCTGCCTTTAACGTAAATAACATGGAGCAAATGCGCGCCATTATGCAGGCCGCAGACGAAACCAATAGCCCGGTTATTGTTCAGGCATCTGCTGGTGCACGAAAATACGCTGGTGCTCCTTTTCTGCGTCACCTCATTCAGGCCGCTATTGAAGAATTCCCCCATATTCCCGTAGCCATGCACCAAGATCACGGCGGATCACCCGCTGTCTGTGTGAACGCTATCCAGCTTGGTTTTAGCTCGGTGATGATGGACGGATCATTGATGGATGATATGAAAACCCCATCCAGCTACGAATACAACCTCAGAGTCACCAGCGAAGTAGTGAATATAGCCCACGCTTGCGGTGTTTCTGTAGAAGGCGAACTCGGTTGTTTGGGATCGCTAGAAACCGGAATGGCAGGCGAAGAAGACGGTTCTGGCGCAGAAGGCAAGCTCAATGCAAACCAACTACTGACAGACCCAGCACAGGCCGCAGACTTTGTAGAGCAAACAGGGGTAGATGCATTGGCAATCGCCATAGGAACCAGCCACGGGGCGTACAAGTTTTCCCGTCCGCCAACAGGCGACACCCTGGCAATTGAGCGCATCAAGCAAATACACCAAAGTATCCCCAATACCCATTTGGTAATGCACGGTTCATCTTCTGTACCGCAAGAATGGTTGAAAGTAATTAACGAATTCGGCGGTAAAATCCCAGAAACCTACGGTGTGCCGGTAGAAGAAATTCAGCGCGGTATTAAACACGGGGTACGCAAGATCAATATTGATACCGACCTGCGTTTAGCCAGCACAGGTGCTGTACGCCGCTTTTTGCACGAAAACCCAGGTGAGTTTGACCCACGTAAGTTTTTGGGTGTCACCGTTACAGCTATGCAGCAGATTGTGAATGACAGATTTGTCGCCTTTGGTACAGCAGGCAACGCCAGCAAAATAGAAGCTATCTCACTAGAAAAAATGACTGGTCTCTATTCCGCCAAAGCCAAAATAAAACGCGAAAAAAGCGCCGCCTAAATACCCACATACCGCGCCTTCTGTAAAGGGAGGCGTGGTGTCAATTTTTTGTAGTAATCAACTCACCACAAGCCTATTGCGAATGTTTGCTATTTGCCTGTTTTTCTATTCGTTTTAAATTACTTTGCTGGCGGTGGAGGAGGTGGGGGCGGAGAAGGCCGAACCTGTTGGGGTTGTGCAGTGTTGCTAGATTGACCAGAACTAGGTGGCCGCGCTGCCGGAGGCGGCGGATTAGACGCTTTTTTCACTCTACTACTCCTGTTTTTATTTTTGTTGTTTTGGCAGTGTATCTGGTTGCCAAGTTTGCTTCATACATTCTACCCAGCGAACATCTGAAGCGGGGATTAGTATGGAGTCTACATCCTCAAGTGGAGTTTCTCCGTTATCCGTCAACCAAGAAACTTGGTTGAGTACGAAGTGGCCGAAGTCTGGATTTGAAGGCCATTCTTTTGGCCAACCGTAGACTCGCCGTTCATCCTTTAGATGCAAAACCACATAAGTGACATTCTTCGACAGCTCTCCAAACCATTCCGTTGGGTAGGACGTTTCACTCGTAATTTTACACTTGCGAACCAAAGTATGAAACTTGTCGTTATTGGCAAAATATGCGAGAAGGAGTCCTAATATAGTGGCAAGCACTACTGCAAAAACATGATTTGTATTTGTGTGTTGACCCGCCGAAGTTTCAGGAAAAAAGGCAACGCATAGCTGCATAACCATCTGAACCAGAGCTTGCACAATAAAGGTAAAAATTAGTGCTTGGATAACCCGTTCAAACTGATTTGGCTTGCGAAATGAC
>JAXGGS010111425.1:0-12921 GCA_035585475.1 Armandia brevis | reverse complement strand
CGCAAGCGGTGTACATTAACATATCTATAGAGGCATTGAAATCCGTGACTTTTGCACCTGAAGAAATCTAACACACATGTCACAGTGGATTTTCCGTATCGTATATCGACAAGTCCATAACACGCACCTCAAAATTGGTTTAAGGTGTGCACAGGTTACAACTGTCAGCAGTCCCTAAGTTAAGTCATCAGTACAATTGTATGTAAACAGATCGCCACTGTTGAGCGTCTGGTCTCATTTCACGCCCAGGGCAGCCTCTTGTAGGCGCTAAACTCGCTGTTGAATCGACTCGCCTTGAGATCAATGATGGCGACTAAACAAAGTTCGACAGTGCGATCAGCTTCTTATGGGGTTTTCTAAGCAAACATTCACCTCTGATGACACCACGTGAGTACTGATTCACCGCTCGACGGAAGAGCCTGAATTAAATGTATCACAATTGTCAGTTGGTCTTGCAAAACAGAAAGAGGCTTCGGGCGCAGTGCCATCCATACTTATAGAAAACGACGAACTTCAATTTGAAGGGAAACCGGTCACCTTTGCCATTTATTTCATATCCAATTTACTCGTCAGATTTCAAACCAACCAAAATAAAATTCCCACATATTTGCACCGTCTTGGAATCCCACTTGAGACCTTCCACTCGTATTTAAAGCGTCCACCAGGTGCACAATTCACCTTAAGGTCGATGAACTAGCGTTCAGTCAAAGACAAATGGCTGAATAAAGAGCATTGGAATGGCAATGACGGTTCTATATAAAGCCTTGTTTCTCCAAGCGGCGCGATTAAAATCTAGTTAGGTTTACCTTCGTACGAATGATCCCTTGGTATAAAGCATCGTTTGGTGTTGATTTGGCCCCTGGCAGCCACCTTGAACATGTGGTAAGCAAACTCTCCCGAGAAGTTGCCGCAAGCCGAGGTAACCAACGCATCCTTACAATTAATGTTCTCCCTCAAGAAGCTGAAACGGAAGATTGTTTAGTTAGCACCAGGCTTGAATAACATGCTTAAGGTTAAGCTGAGTAATCTAAACTGATTTTTTGGCTAGGCACGGCTGGTGAAAATAATCCTGAATCAAATTTCACGTGTTTTGATAGCGGATTGTTGATGGGATTAAAACGAAGTCATCAATTCATACTCACAAGCACTTGGGTCGCGTCTTCTGCTTCGCATTGAACTTATACATGGCGTCACAACGCTCGGCAAGGACGTCTGAAATCTGCTCCTCAAAACAATCCACGTTCTCCACACACGCTGTAAAAAGCAGATCACATTTTAGTTTCAATTCAACGGATTCGAGCCCATCGGATTAAATAGGGTTATACAGAGTGGGTATCCCAGTTCGCATTCACCTGGAATGTATTAAAAAATAATTGCATTTCATGGGGTATTAAATCCAAAGCCAAATATTTGAGAGGCTTTAATATATGAGATTCTTATATATGTACTCCTGGACAGGTTATAGTTGATGGAGAAATCCTATAGGTTTGACAGCTCATGTGGATGCATCCCGGTCTCCATAGCAACGTGGGTTGCAGACGTCAAGCATTAAAGTATTGGAAGTATTATCCCTTTGTGCGGATATGAGAATATATGAGGGCAGCAGTCGATGGGAACTTTAGCCAGCAGAGGACAAACCAATACCAGTTGGATGCAACGTCCGACAGAATCGATAGTCACCATTAGGTGTTTGAAAACCTCCGCCTTAAATTAATGATCCATGTGCTGATTTCACACGAGTTGGGGCTATATATGGAGGGATATTCAACGACTTAACCAAATATCTTCATATCAAGCATAGCTAGCATAATATGATAGCTCAATTCGGAGTTCGTCGCACATGAATTGTACATCCACAATTAAAACATTTCTAAACCAATAAGTCGGCGCCAGTTGTCGGTAATTATCATAATATATCACATCCATTTAGCGGGATATCTTAATAATAGAATATTGAAGTATGAGCTCCTCATTCCATGAATGTTAAATCATGAATCTATATTGACGAGTTTACTGACACCTACACTTGCAATGTATGAGCTTATTATGCTACATTTCTTGAGCTATAGTTTAATAATTATCTCATTAATCAAAACTTCTTGTTCAGTCATTTTTGCTTTGGTGATTTGTTACACGGTCTCCTTTTTGCCGGAGACGACACAATTCATCGAGAAGAGGTCAGGGTTGCAAACCTGATGGTTAGGAATATCTAATCTATGAGGCAGGTCTTACAAGTCTAAACGTGTGTGTGTATGTCGTAATCAGCCCATTACATGATGTTAAAGTAATTAGTATAATAATAAAAGTGTAACAATACGTTTGTATTACGCTTCGCTGGCGTATCTGCTTAAGATAACGCTGTTATAATTATAACTGTGGGGGATACATAATTGTATGCCATTATGATTCAGTTATAATCATTTGATGGGATGGAAATGTTGTATCGCAATTCTTGCACCCATTCCATGTTATGATTCCAACATGCCATTATTACTTTAACAATTAATTTGCTAGGTTTATCTATTAACATTGGCTTACTTTTATTCCTGCTGCAGTAACAGTTGAGAGTGTCGACCACGTGTATCCAGTGTCTGTGCAGTTCCCGCCGGATGCCAGGACATCTCTGCAGCAGGGGATTAATGCACCGACCAAACTCCTCAAACTCTCTGCAATCAAATAAGATACCAGTCAGCAACATGAGAAGATAGATTTCTAAACAGTTTGAGAACGTTTTTAGTATAAGCCCTTCGTGTGGACTAGCCTAGGGGAAGGAAATTCTTCTAGATTTATCGTGTCTTTAGCTAGAAACAAATACAGATGACGGACAATTGAGCATGAGAAGCTGAAAAAAGGGGTATGACTTTCTCAGTGGGGAAAATCGAGCTTCCTGCCCCTCATGATAATGGTCGCCTAATTACTTGGGAGCAGCGGCAGATTGAAACGCTGATACAACTCTCGGGTGTCACGAGAATTTGTAACAATTTGGCGAATAGAATAAAAACCGCACGTGTTTAAACACCGATCATCACCGGTGCGATGGTTATCTTCCGGAAATTCCGCAGCGACAAACCACAAGACACCATTGAGAATCTTCGCCAAACACGATGGACAAAGGAGACGACACCCTCGCACAAAATCGCGCTTTGTGGCTGTTGTTTGCTAACAAGCACCGCTGCCCCGGGGGCAAGGGGAGGTGAGCTCGGGGGCATGCGAGGGGGCGGGGTGGAAGCATCCCGATGGGGGGTTGTGTAAATCTCCCGGGAAGCTGCAGTCTACTAGCGGGGTGATTATGAGGTGGGCACAGACGGGTGGACGGGCAACAAGTACCGACGCCCGTGGAATGCGTCACCCGGGGTGTCACCGGTGTCCACGGGACAATGAGGGGGCTGTGTGTCTGCTGACAGGGCGAGAGATGTACGTCTGACGGGGGGACGAGGGTGGGGGCAGGGGGCACAGGGCAATGGTTGACGTATTCACACGTGGTCAGCTGATGTCGGGGGTCTGAAGAGACGCACGCTCATCTAATGATGCGGTTACATCAGCGAAAGCGACGCGATGGTCAGCTCCGAAAATAGCAAATGATGGCAAGCACAAAGAACATATTTCATTAATGTCGCAAATGTTTTCACAATGAGACCATGTATGGGACGCGCACTCGTACTAGGTTAGAGAATAGTTTAGAAAGGTATAAACACGTACCGAATAATTTAAACACATTTAAAATTGAATGTATGCTGTTATTTGTACTTGGTTTTCCACCTACCCACCTAATAATGATGGATATTGCTGCAAACTCGTGATCGGTTTCGGTTGACGGATTTAAATTACATTTATTACACATCTGTCATCACAAACATCAGGCGATTGGCGTCAAGTTTATTACAGGCCAAGGTAATTTCCCCGACACAGGTAGGCGTAAAATGTTAATCATTGGTGACTTTAATGCCACAACCCGAGGAACCCCCATTATTCCCGACCCAGCTTGTTTACGCTCCGAGCTTTTGGATCGACTAAAGCAGAATTTAATGACCTATTAAAGCAGGGCGCAGTATTGTGCACGAATCACATCATCAAACAACTTAAACTGTGACAATTTCACTTTCATGACATGAAACCTGTGGTAAATCAGACGCTTACAGTGATAGGTTAAAGAAAACAAAACGTGGGCGGCCATTGGAGAGTTGATTTATGCGTCTAAACCAGATCTGAAAATCTAAATACGATTATATCACACGCGTATCATGAATCCACCTCCCGGGGGTGATATACACTAACAGTACAACAATCGCAAAGTGATATATTTTTGACACCACCCTAAAAGCAATGAACCACCTTGAAAAATGCAGCTATTTTGTGGCGGGTAGCGATAAGATCACCTAATTACAAGTAGCTTTCAGGCGTTACCGATCTGCTTTCAATTGTACGGCCACAAGAGGAGCTTCCACCGGGTTTACCTGATAATATCAATACAGTATGTTGCTTGTCACAATGCGGCGCTCATCACCACAAATATGGATGTTTAGACAGGGCGACTGAATGACGAATTTCATTGACCTCATAAACTTTAAAGATATTCATGAGTTTGCCACCTTTTGAGATGGCACCTTGCCGGTAGACAGCAGGACAGCGCGATGAATTTGAGGTACATTAGGGGTACTTTTGCGGCACATTTCCAGCCAGTTCCTACACAGGAATTTTAAACGGACACATTTGAATCGAGTAAAATCAGACTTTATGGCGGGACCCTTTTAAAAGATCAGATTATTTGTGATGTACGTGCCTGTCAAGTAAAAAAACCTAAGAGACCGTGAAAATGGAAAGTATCAGGTACGGTCTAAGACGGAGATGAAAATTCCACCACACAAAAGCAGGCATTATGACTAAAACTTTAAAATTGCCAGGGTTTTCCTCAGTTTTACCATAATTGTCACATTAACCCGTGAGGTTATCATTGTCGAACTAATATGTTAATTGGTGGAAATTTTATACGCGCCTTTTCAGCGGCATCAAGATAAGCGATAGCGGGGCAACGGAAAATAAAGGCGTCATCTACGTGATCCATCGCTGAGCACCGCTCAGAGGAAATACTGAGAAACTTACCCCGCTCAAGTTTCAGTAAGCAGACTTAACTAAGACACAAGTGCTGGTTGCGGGTTATAAAGCATCTTATCGATGACAGCCCCGGACCTGACTACCCCGTAATGCCGCTCTATCAGGCTTGACTAACTGGTCGGGAAGACACTTTATCCGGTGATTACGCTAACCGTTTACAAAAATCTCTTATCTCTAAGACGCGTTTACGTGAAACGATGCTGACAAAAAGATGAGAGCCGTGCCCATGGCATCGTGACATTGTCGTCTTTGTCAACATGGGAGAAGTCAATTTAAAACTCTTTACATGATCGATGGATGACGCGCGGTGCTTGCTCGCTTAATTTCCGCTTATTACGAGGGCAATATTCAATTTAACATTCGAGTAGTTCAGTCTTGGAACTTATAATCACCATATTAATTCCGGATGAATTATGTGATCTGAGACTACAGACCGTAACTTGATGCTGCGTAAATTCGATTCATCTGCACACCAATTCGCCGTACACACATTAAAGTTCAGAAACAAAGAGAACCGACACTGTTGAAATACTGAACAGGTGAGAAAGAGAACGCTATCTGGAATGTTAGGTGCTTAATGATGATTAACGTGGGAAACTGTGTGAAGAATATCATTGAAAAATAATAAAAATACGTACCCGCATTTCTCAAACGGTCGATTTCGGTCTTTTTTCATGTATTTAATGTACAACTGGATGAAGTCGTAGCCTTTATCGAGGCAGCTTTTCAACTCGGGGTTCATCCCATCCTCGTCTAGGTAGCATTCATCGTTCTTGTTGTAGGCTGAAACACGGGCGTGAAAAGCGACTTTAAATTATGAGTTAACACAAATTGATAGAGGCGTGTGATCGTCGTGTAATATTAATTCGATGATTGCCCCGTCGGCGCGATCCCCTCCCGGATTTCATTGGCAACCTCGTACATGGTGTATGCGGGAAGGGTCGAGTCAGACAAGCGGGGATGTCTCCGGCCGTGTGCACCGGAGACAATCTGTGATTGATGCGCGCACTTGATCATAATTTCACCTACGCCGTCAAGTTAGTTAGCCTTTTTTGGGCGTAAATGCGTTTTTATCGTACAGTAGAGAAAATCACGGAGATCGAGTCGTGCTTGGAGGAAGGGTATGCCGCGATGGTGATTATATTGTGCTTTGCTACTGCTTTCTTCAATCACCGGGGGCTGTAATTTGCGACAAATTTGTCTTTTATTAACTTCACATAACGTTTTGTAACCCGAAGCCAATCTTTTTCACCACCTTAATAAGTGACAAACCTAATCTGAATAGCGCCACTCCTTTGATCGTATGTGACTTGAATTTTCCTTAACGAGCACAACGTTGTACATTGTATAACAAAATTACGGTAGCACACTCTCAAAACATTTACGACATTAGCGGGTGATTAATAACTCGAATCTGGGCTTGATTATTAAATGATTACTGAATCAAAGTGGATGAGTTCAAGTAGAAACACCTGATCTAAGAATCACCAAGGTATTATGCCATCAAAGCGCAGAAATTACGACCTGGGGCAGGTGTTTGATGTCTTAAATGATCACCCCGAGCATCTTCCCTTAACGTTCTGAGAGCTTCATAAGGAGTGAGTTGTAAAAAATACGCACTTAATACATATATGCGCACACATGGCCCTCCCTCGTGACACGAATCAAACAATTTTACTATTTCAGGGCTAAGTTTGGTGAATAAATTCCTCAAGGTGTTAGGCTAATTTCACCACTTTTCTTCTGAAGTGTTCGAAAGTCGCCACTTGAAAGTGAATTGATGAGTCTTGTTTCTGGAGTAGGGAGAGATTTGAGAAAGTGCGGTGATTTCTACGTTGACACTTTATATGTTAAGCGATCCCCACTTCGCGCGATCGAATGATGAAATTATTCATTAAGCCCTCAGAAATGTCCTCACTCCAAAAGAGGCATCAATCGAGTGCCGTAAATCGATGACGAGCGGGTAAATAAAATGCTTCGGGTGCGTGGCAACGTAAGCTGCGATGTCCAGCAAAACAGTGGATCTTATGGCGAATAAATTTAGTCAAGCCGGTTGACTGTTCATCTTACGAAGCGATCGGTCAATATTGGCACGGATCGGGAGAAGCAACAATGTATTCGCGGACACTTTGATGTGTCAAACACTCGTTTATACAGTGTGCGCGTAGACTAATCTCAGACACGACCACTCACGTCTACCGATCTTTAGTTATCAGCTTAGGATTATCATCGCAGCGATTGATCTGACTTTCGATTATCGAACAGATCATCGGTGAAAGGCGGATTGGGGCTTTATCGCTGCCCTAAGGCGGCAACAGTTGCTAATCCAGCCCCCATTTAATCGCCAAACGCGTAAGCATATCGTGGGCTATTGTTTTGATTTAGGATTTGGCAATCCTTCCCTATTAGGCCCACAGAGGAATGTTTGATAAATCAACTGTCACTATAAAAGTCATTACAGATGCGCTCAAGTAGGCTCTCCTGATAATTGTTTGTAAATTCGACAGTCACATCCATATCATGCTTTATTTTCGTATAATTCATCTGTATATGGCATTAATTCACGTAATTATCACATGTAAAGACGAGATTTGTCTAGACGTGCGATATGTATTGGACACTAAGAGGAGAAATGGTGTAATATTCGATATCACGGCCTGTCACTTGTAATGATGGATAAAAAACACCTGCGCCCATTAAAGATAACAGCGTATGTAATATACCTGTTCTATATATATAATAAAACTTATTTATGAATCGTAAGGAGGCTGATTAGCAACGTAATAACGTCGTCAATCGATATTTTAGGCTGATATAGACCATGTGTGATCATCTGTGATATCGCGCTAGCAGGTACAACCTTCGTGTAACAGGTAGCTTTAAAAGGGCAATATAACAACAAGAAATGTATATTACAGGTAATTATAAACAAGAAAATTAAAATGTTTTATAATTACCTGGTGCAAGATCAGCTGAAATTCCTGACGCCGCCACGGTGAGTATTACTAACGCAGTCAGCAGTAACATCCAGCAGGTGCGCCCCATCTCAGACATTTTAATATCCTCCCCTTATGCTTTAACGACAGCTAATAAGCACTGCTCCCGATGGGGAACCGAAGCGACCCAGCCCGAAGGAGAAGAATCCCGCCAAGTGACGGAATCGCCGACAGCCTCGACTTTGGGGTTTTACAGGGTAATTATTCAGCCACCTCTTCACAGGCAGATGGAGATGGAATGCTCGGGAGCTGTGGCGGAATCCTCAGCCAAGGTTTTCTATTCACTCCTGTATCAACAGATAGTCTTTCCTGATTGTCTGCGAACGCACACACACACACACACACCTCGACTCTCTATCTATCGAGGCGAAAACTGCCCGTGAAAACACACAGTTCACGGCTGGAATTTCTCCAATGTTGACATGCCAGGGTGGCGAATTTTAAAGTAAACTGTTGACTCGTGTGTGTATGACGGCGAGTACTCGATCCCGGGCCCCCGGTACCGCCGGTGAAACGCGCGTGTGAGGAACGAGCTGTGATCACCCGTCGCACGCACTTTACCTCCCGTTCTCCTCCTGTCGATTACTTGTCACTCACGCCGTATCACCGTAACAAAGTCTCGGTGTCTCGAGCGACTGTCAGCCGAATCTCCTCACGAGGTGAGATCCACGAGTCGCACCGCGTTAATTGTCGACGAGTTCTTCACGTCCGGGCTGAATGCGGGTGATAAAGGATCCTCTTAACACGTGCCTTTTTCACCTGAAAGAACAAAAGCGAACTGATTTACACGTTAATAAACTCCTCCCTTGTCTACTTAAGATAATCTTTGCTCGTGCTTTATCGAGAGTCTTCTCGCTGACCGATAGCCCCTGCCGCCATTGCTACCTGTTCGTGTGTTTGCTTACATGTATAGGAAACGTTGGTTTTGTCTCGGAAAGCAGACGACAGATCGAAGTACTCACGCCGTCTGCGGGTGTAATGATTAGGAAGTGTACAGGAACTGTCGACGCGTTTAACGATGGCTCGAATCGATGAATCGAGTGAGCGGCCGGGTCAAACAAATACCTAAAGAGCTCCGAGATGTTTGAATTGTGGCTCGACGGGATGTCAAACAGCAGCGTATCGGGTGAATTTACAAAGATTTGATCAATTAATAACGCGCGATACATCATAACTCGCGTTTCTGATCAATCTTAGCCACCCGAGGTGTGATTCTTAATACAGTCGGCATGTTTGCGTTGCAAAGTGAATAGAGTTTAAATCTACAAAACGTCGGAGATCAATTTTCCTGGGGGGCTTCGAATAAAGCGCCTAACCTGAGCATGGAAATATGAAATATGTCTATTTAACTATTTAAACATGGTGAACAAGACCTAGCGTTCAACGTTTAATCGTGTAAATGCTTGTTTACATGATGTCAAGGGCTTTATGGCAAGGGATTTCTGGCCCCATTCAGAACAGCACGTGCTGAGAGCAGGCACGGGACCCTAGCACATAAATTTCTTCTCTAATTCATAAAATACCAGCACAGGTTGCCCGACCTGTTGATGAACACCTCTGGAAGGCGACTACAAAGCGAAGCGTCACATAAATAAATTAATATGTGATCCAACCGAGTGAGTATTGTCAAAAGTCAAGCAGGTCTAAGTGAGAATTTATAGTTGGGGGGTAACGTTTCATTACGCCACCATATTGTTGGAGGAGTGGAAACAGCGCGTGTGACGTTTTCATGGGTGTTGGTATTTAAAGCTGTATTTTTTAGAATAATTAGAAAGCAATGGCGTGCCTTGATAAAAACCCTCGCTTATCCTCGACGCTTCGGCTGGTTTGTTTACATAGTTATTAATGAACGCATACCTGTGCCTAGGTTCAAAAGTGACAACTCGTTTGTACAAAAACTGATGTTACACTGCTGACAATAGGTGATATGTCACGATTGTTGGTTAACTTTTCACTCTCTAAGCCACACCCATGACTTGTCATACTCAGGAATGTATTCAATGATTAAATATCAAATAAATGAGGAAAAGTTTGCGGTTGCAAATGTTAAATTCAAGACCTCCATTTCACAGATTGAATCATCGACACCGATGTAGAATAGTTTCAAATGATCTCGTCGATTCATAAAAATAGTTCCTCATTAGATATCAGGACCGATTCCACACAGTGTCTTAACCTACCCTTGTATTTTGCTATGTTGACCGACATTGTCATCCATTCTTTTGACCACTACTGCTAACAATTTAGGGGAAATTTCGACCAGAATACGCGGACATCCCACTAATCTAGTCCGACGTGAACTGAGATCTCGCGAAGTTTGCCTTCAGGGCGGCCATCAAAATGAGAATCACGCAACAACTTGACACATCAGCTGTTTAGAGACGTTTTGTGTCAAACGCGTAAAATAAACGACACGGTTGCTATTTTAATGGCACCGCAAATGGTTAATGAAAGCTTTGCTTTGGGAATAAGGTAAGTATTATGGGTCGCTAAATTTTCGATTTATGATGCTGCATTACAGGAAGGGATGCTTGGAGTACCAGAGCAGATCACGCAACTGGGAAGTGCACCGAGCAACCCCAGAAAAAAAGGTTTAACATGGCAACGCCATAATAGCATCACACGTAATCAAATTACCATCAGTAGAGCATCGTAAAATACATAAAAAGCATCCTGGATAAAGGATCTTACCGTAAACTTTTAATTTAAACCGAGAACCACCAGGTTTTTCCGCGTGTTAATGTTAAAGTCGCCGGAAATTGGGACTCGGACATGTCAAGAAACAAAGAGCCATTCGAACGTACCTCCGGCTGCGGGTGCCCGGCTTCAATGGTCTTACTTTCTCAGCCCGTCTTCAGCCTGCCTCGTTAGATTACGAGATACACGATCCTTATCGCATCGCTGTTGAATAATTCTTTTATCTGGTACGTAGCACGCGTAAGTTATGCGCACCTGCCTCTGAGCGCTGCCCGGTAGCCAGGTTTACCAGGTGGACGGACGCGGGCTACTGTCAGCTACCCGTTACGTTATCACCCTCCTTATCTGACTATTGTCTAACAGGGATCTAACATTAAAGTGTTTTCTTAGCTAACTGCCCGTATCGGGTTATTCGCGCTACCTACGCTTTCCTTTATCAGCCCAGGTTGGCCATAGTTTGGCATCGTAATCAGATACAATAAATCTTACTAAAATAAATAGGATACCTGTTAAGATTAATATTATGATTACCCGGATGGGAATTTGGTGACCTAAAGTTGCATCATAATAATTTATCACCGAATACCCATTGACCCGGTTCCGAATTCCTTGACATTGGAGCAGGTGCTGGTGTTTTTGTGACAAATAAGCAACTGAAGAGCATATTTAGTGACATTTACATGCGTTTTACCAGCCCCCTTCCCAGACATTTTATTTACACTTGATCAACTCGTTTGTCAGCCTAATAAAATTTAATTATAAAGGGTAACATTGACATAAGTGAACGCTTCGAAGGTTACAAACTGCTGAATGGCGAAATGACAGCGTTAGCGCCAGAGCTAAAAGCTGAAGGAATTCATATTCGTAAATAAACCTTTACAAAGTGATGGCGCTAAGGACATGGCATTCAGTATCAGATCGGTCTCGACGCCTCAGCCTGCCTGGTCGCTTTCTCCAGCGATGTTTACGGTTATAAAATGCATTCAATTCCACGCCATAATTGTGTCAAAGTCAACTGCAAACGCCGTAAACATAATTGATAAAGCATAAACTTTTTCATGGCAATAGTCTACTGGTTATATGTGTTTAGAATACTTGTCATACAGATAAGAATTCCTTTTCCTTTTAGTTATGAAGGGTATGTCATGGTTGGCTACCAACTAAATGTTTTGCCTTTTTAAATCTTGATAAGGATGTCTATCGCGCATACATTGCCCACTCAATAATCGTTATTACAGCCTATACAACGATAAATTGATAATATAATCTTCGCTCTCGAGCATATCCTACTCTGCATGAACGGCATGCACGTATGGTAGCCAGATTGACAGCGAAATGACAGGACCAAGGGAAACAGCTACTCGTTGACGAGGGATTCTCACACGACCTGCTAATGCGAGATCAATTTGCACGGGAGAGATCCACCAACAGTGACACGCACTAATCAATCAAATGTGACAAGTGATGTATCTTTTCTGAGGCAGTGTGAATAAATCGACGGTTTGCAGGTAATTCACAAAACATAGGTAGCACCGTTGGAGGATATGTAAATAGTATGTGCGCCTACATATCACAAAAGAGCGGAGATAGCATGTAACTGTCGCCGACAAGATACATATACATTGTGACAATACTGAATACGTTTTGATAATATTGTAGAACAAATAGAAACTGATGATTTTTTGCAATCGCTTCGTGTCAAGGTGAAAGGAAAATGGGACCCTTGTTTAGCAAATTTATGTGGCTCATGGCTTCAAACGGCGAGCTTTATGATTTCGCGAGCCTAAGGCAAACTCGCTACCACAGTGGAACGCCGGCGACGTTTTTACCAAAAGTAAAACATCAAATTTGAAAATTCCTCCGCATTGTGGAGAGGGTGAAAAATAGATAACGAAGACGCATCTGTATAAATATGCATTCTTATAAAAACCGCTAACATGGAACATGATGCTCTTTTCACATCATAAATTCAACTTTCATGCCACCGTACCTGCATGGAGCCGGTAATCAAAAAGCACAATGTAAACAATTCGTGTAATTCTTGACTTAACAAAGTAACGCACGGGCGTGATGAAATTAGCGTTTACTTAAGTGCTCTTGGAAACTGATCTCCAGT